>CAVNYN010054037.1:0-24569 GCA_963692815.1 Nyctanthes arbor-tristis
CTAATTCATTGAGCTTGAAAAGAAATATACACGAGTTACACACACATACAAGAAAATTATCTTGCTATTTGAATAAAAGTTAGAAATTTAAAATCTTATCATCTTATCCACGATCAGCAATAACGTGAATAATCTTGTACGTATATATCAAGCTAATACAACAAGAATCGTAAGGACATTCATCAATTAATTTAATAAAAAAAAACTGACAACTTAACATATTTGTTTATAACGTTACAACGCGTTTAACGAAAAAATAATTCAAAAGAAAATATATGATATTAGAAGACTTGTTCCCATTGCCGGTTTACTAAACATTAATCTCCAATGCATAGTCAATGTCGAATGTCATAGCTCAAAGTTCAACATGAGAAAGATAGAGAGAAAAATGAGAGAGAAATTGAGTGGAAAGAGAGAAAAGTGAAGAAAAATAGAGGGAAATTCAAAAAAGATGAGAAAGATAGAGACAAATTCAAAAATAATAATAAATTAATAGTTGATATGGTAAAGAAGAATGTAGATATATGATATTGCAATTCACACGATGAAGAAAAAATAAAGAAAAAGTGCGGTAAAAGAAATTAAAGTGATTAAAAGAAAAAGAAAATAGGAAACATATGGGACCCGCCAATTTTTTTGTGTGTATCTATCTCATGTTGAACTTTAAGCCATGACATTCGACATTGACTATACATTGGAGATGTTTACATGGTTTTGAACTATTTGTTTGTTCCCAACAATGCTTCGAAGTTAATTAGTCCTATCTATCTTTTCCCATAACACAATAGATTCCAAGTTGAAAATTAAAAATCAATTATTCACATGCATGTTGGAGATTAATTCGACATTATGAATCGGAAGAGCAAAATTAATATCTCATTAATTATAATTAATTAATTTATCTTTATTATTTTAATTTCTTTCAATCTTTCTTTCTTGTTTGACTTTACGTGTTGTAAGATCTTGTCACCCATATTGAAGGATAGAAACAATCCAATGAGCATCTTTTTGCATATATATTGTCAGTAATTAGATTATTTTTCTCTTCTTCATTGGAACATAATATTACAATTTTCAGATATGTCTAATCATTATTTTTTTCCCCTCCCTTAAATGAATTGGATGGATCTATCTAAGTAGTTATTTTCACGGTTAAACTTTGGCTTAATTACTTAGTTCGAACATTCTATTTTAATTTCAACTTTTTTCCCCCTTAACTCGTCCTTTCATAATAATTTTCACAAATACTGGAAATTGCTAGCCACGATTTTTCACTTTTGCACTATGTTTATGTTAACCTACACACAAGTAAAAGGTTAGGCTTTTCTCGCCTATCGATCCTAGATGTCTTATATATATATATATATATATATAGCTCCACATACTGCCATCTCTAATAAGAATTGTTAGAGAAATGTATAGTCCTAGTATTCCACTAGATGTTTGACGAGATTGTACCACCAAACATCTATGTGGCCGGGGATCTTTGGAAACTCACGTGCCGACGGATTCAAATGTGGCTGGAGCCCACAATAATCTACCGACACGTATGCATCTAGCGATACGTAGATCATTTTCAGACAAACGTACGCTGAGACAATAAGTATCTTAAGTATGATATCTATGTTTTGACATATATATCCGAACGTAGGAATTATAAGCGTTAATGGTTTGTCAAAATAAAAGAGCTTTTCTTCTAATTAATGGTTAAAGAACATATGACTAAATTATCTAGTGTTAAACAAATATTTCTCTAATCTTCACTGCTTTCTACCTGAGTGAAAAAACACATGAATCGAATACTAAAAAAGACATAAAAAAGATTGAAATCAATCAAATGGATATATAATTAGAAGCAACAAGAACATGCACATGCAGGCTGCATATGAAAACGATTTCCCAGTTGTTCACTGACTCCAATGCCTGCATCTTCTCAATTTCTACTACTTCTTGGATTTCTGAATCCCATTTTTTTTTTTTTGCCCCTTTCAAATTCTGCTTTCCCAAATCTTACAGCCCAAGAAGCACATAGTATAAAATTGTTATGGGCAACGCAATCAGCATTCCAAAAATAACCCTGTAAAAATAACCAAAAATTAGGCTTAGTTATAATTAATTCCAAAAAAAGCTGAAATTATGCAGATTCTTGCCTTTTTTTTTTTTTTTTTTTTTGGAGAAAATTCGTTTTGATAAGCGTAAAAGAATTGGTAGGTGAAGAAGCTTACGCAGTGCTTAATATGTCTGGATGTACATTGTATTCCTTTGCAAACACAAAGGGAACAATTCCCTGGGGAAGTGCAGCCTGTATTCATGATCAAGAAATATTTGTTTAAGATTAGATTATAAATTTTAGTTCAATACTTAACGTTGTTGAAAATATAATGATAAATAATGAAAAAAATAGTCTGATCTAATAGTTTAAACTTTTAGACTAAGTGACTTTAATATGATATATCAGAGCAGGTAAAAGTTCAACAAATGGATTTTTACCTGAACAATGGCTACATGCAAAAGGACTCCTCGAAGACCGATGGCGATCGAGGTGGCAGCAATGACTGCGGGCCCTGTTAGGAACCTAACGGCCATTGAAAATGTAGCAACTGACTTTCCACAAGCTATGATCTTTGGTTGCAAAGCCATGAATAAGCCTACAATTGAAGCAACAAAATTAAATTAGCACCCTTGAACCCAATTCTCGTTGGACTGTGTGTAGTCTAATCATGTTATTTATTTAGACCCTCGACTTTTGGTTTTGTAGGTACTTTTGAGTGAAGAGTAATATTATGTACCTAGACTGAACATAGCCATGCCAAGACCTGCATCAGATAGAATTGATATTGAACCTCTCACAATTGAAGGCATTTGAATGTTCCACCTGCCCATCAATGAAAATTAGAAAATATTTAGAGGGGGTAATCAACAATAAATAATATACATACATACATTATTCTTTTACATATATATATATATATAAAGTTTCTTTATATAATTACTCGTACATTTTGCATTTAGCTACTCTTCATGTGGCCAAAATGCCATAACCATCGATTCTAAAAAATTTATTTAAAGAAAGAATGAAAAAGATATTGGACTTTCCGAAGAAAATATGATGAGTGGGAAGTCTCAAAGACAATTTTTGATTATTGTAAAAACCCTAATCCCGCTTATATATAGTATCTTTTAAGTGTGAAAGTAAGAGTTATGAAAAATGACTCTTCGAAAATTTTAATTTATCAACACAAATTTTAGAAAAAGAAATTTAGTTTGACTAATTAATCATTCGATGAATCTTCTTCTTCCCTTTTTTTTTTTTTTCCTCTCTTTGGGGAAGTAATAATTCAATGAATCTTAATAAGAATATGTAGAATATGGGGGAAAAAAAAGACGATTCCTTCTTTGCAAGTAAATTAGGAGGGAGGAGGAGGAGCGGAGGTAACCTGAAAGATACAAGAGACCAAATTAAACCTAAAAGGCTTGAATAAGTGTTGGGATTTCTAATGAGCTTCCTCCAAACCATTATCAGTATAAGCCTAGTCATCACACTTGCTGGAGGCATCTGATACTTTTTTCCCACAACTTCATCCTCAACATCTATTTTCTTCTGGCATGAAAACGGAGAGCCTAACGGCGGGATCTTCGACGGATCATCAATCTCGATCTCCGTGTCTCCTTTCATTTTCCCGTTTTCTATCAAGTCATATAATACCACAAAACGTATTAGTAACTTTGATCAGATAAGAATATGATTCAATATGTTAGCTATCGCGGGAATGAGGGTGAAAGATCATCCAGTACTCTAAAACTTTATTATAACTTAAACTTCTAGACAAGATGGGTACACACGTTGGAATGTACGTACCTCGATGTCCGGCTAGGTCTTGCTGGAAAACGGCTTTAGCAGCATTGACGGTTCCGAAATCAGTTGAAGCTCCTGCCTTATTAACTGCATGTCTCATATTTGCCTCAGAAACAGGAGATGCACTTGAACTCCAAACAAACATATGAAGTTCTTTGTTTGGATTCGAATTCGAATTAGTACTGTTCAAATTGCCATTATCTTTGATCTTCTTAGGGCCAGAGAACATAGGATTTGGAGGAGAATAAGAAGAATTCAAACCTCCATTATTGAATAACTCTCCACTCATGCTCCTTCCTCCTCCTCCTCTCTTCTTCCCAATCTTTAACATCTCCTCTTCGAAATTCGAGGTCCTCGGCGTCACCCCTTTCGACGATTGCAACGAAAACACATCCCCCGATCCGATCCCACCTCCAAAACTATTTGTGTATCCATGTTTAGGACTTGCAGCTTTACTAGCAAACATGGCATAAAAATCTGTCTGATTAAAACTCGAAGCCCTCGGAGTAGGCTCCCGCGAGGATTGAACCGAATAAATCTCCACACCGGTTAGATTCGAAGCTCTTGGAGTCATTCCTGTTGAATGCAATCCTTTATTGTAAGAGGAAACCACAGAAGCCGAAGTCGACCTCTTCACCACCACATGGAGCTTCCCATCATCCCCTATCTCGGCCTCGGCTTGTAACTGCTCGCGGCCGTTAAGGGATACAACATCAGATTCAACTCTGAAGGAGGTGATGGAACCAGCAGTTTCAGGGAATTGATCAGTGATAAGAAGTTTCGCTCCTCGATACTCGAACAAGAACAGCATCAGAGTATACCAGATTACACTCTGCATAACCACAATCTGGACCATCAAATTCCCCGAGAAATCTCCATACATGGCTTTGAGCAGAGGGATTCCCATAACCAGAGTATTCGGCAGAGTGGAAAGGGAAAACAGAGTAATCATCCATTCCAAACTGCCATTCTTGCTGAAAGTATGCCAGAGAAAAAGGGCTACAAGAATCACAACTTTCTGCAAGGAATCAGCAGCAATGAAGTGATAATTCATTGCATAAATATCATTTGATGAAATGAAGTGAAAACCCAATAAAGGAACAGCAAAAACAGCCACAAATCTGTTGATTCCAGAGCACTGATCCGGGGTGAAAATCTTCCACCATTTAACAGAGCCATAAGCCAAGATCATGGCCACGTATAAGGGTACAATTGCAGCAAGAACATCATAGATATCCTTTCCAGTAATCATTCTGAATTATTGCTACTACGAACAAAAAGTGAGAGCCTATAGTGAGAAAGATGGATATATAGGGAGGGAGCTAGAAGGGGGGGGTGAGTTTTAGGTGATGAGATCCATGGGAGCAAGTTTCAAGAGAAAAGTGAAGAAGAAGGCAGTTGCAGAGCACATGGAAGTCAGAGGGAAAAAGGTTAAAAATGGCTTGATTCAAACATGTACAGCTACAAAAATGGAATTTTCACACAAGAGGAGAAGAAAAAAATATGGATTTTGTATGTCTGTTGTCCCCTGCAACAGAGACGCTTGCACGCAGCACAAACTCACACGAGCAAGAGAGGAGGAAAAACTACTACCTCCGTCCCACAAAGATAGTCTAGTAGTTATTTTCACAAAGATTCAGAAATAATAGTTAATATAGTTTAAACATTAAATTTTATCTTATTTTTCTATATATACCCTTATATCTCATTAATTGTTTGAAATATTTTCAATGCATAGGTAATTGAATAACAATAATTAATTATGGGTATATATGGAAATAAAATATTAAAGATATGCTTAATATGGTAAGTGGATTATCTTTTTGGGACGGATAAAAATGAAATAGTAGACTATCTTTTTGGAACATATGTAGTATTTATTTAGACGGGTGACCAGTCTCAAGTTTAATTGGCATTGTTACGTTGGAGGATGAGTCGACATAGAGACATCTACTCATT
Organism: Nyctanthes arbor-tristis; assembly: GCA_963692815.1. Taxonomy (NCBI): domain Eukaryota; kingdom Viridiplantae; phylum Streptophyta; class Magnoliopsida; order Lamiales; family Oleaceae; genus Nyctanthes; species Nyctanthes arbor-tristis. The sequence goes on from CAVNYN010054037.1 coordinate 5,816, forward strand.
CTTTATATAATGGAAAAAATACAAATTAGACTAGAGACTCGTCTCTAATCTGGATAAATAGCATTATTAGTGAGGGGAGATCGGATTTTTACTTCTTTTAGTCGCTAAACTGAGAGGTTACCCATGTTACTAATAATTATTTATTAAACTGAATTAATTTTTAGGGAAATTTACGAAATGCATCTTATATTTATAGTGTATTTACAATTTGTATACCGTGTTTTTGGAAATAACAATTTACACAGTGCGTTTCATATAGAAAATACACTTTTTATTGGGGAAAAAAATTAAAAATTACTTCTTTAGATGAAATTACCCTTATTTTTGACTAGTAAACCATACCTCATATATTATATTTTGTAACATTTTACATACTATTTAGAAAATACAAATTAAATTTATTTTTTTATTTTAGTTTATAAGTTAGGAGAAAATATGAATCCGTCCTTAACCTTCAGTAAATAAATTTTATTCAGTGTCTAAAAAATAAAGTTAAATGATACACACTAGTTGGTACTATTTTGTAACTTAGCTTTTCCTACTTTTTGTTTATTGTGTGTTTTTCATTTTTATTCATATCTAGTTTTAAACAAGAAAAATAATAAAATCAAAGTAGGAAAATTATTTGTTACAAAAATATAAATACTTTCAGTAGTGATGATTATGACGATGACTTCTTGTTCTAAATTTGTTTATATAATTTAATTATCAAATATATCTAAATTTAAGAAAAGAATAGTGTAGAACAAAAGTGGGAAAGAAAAAAAATTTGACAAAAGAATTGTTAATTTAATATATTTCGAAGAATAATAAAATAGTATGTAAAGTGTTATATAACATAATATATAAGATGTGTTTTGTTAGTCCTAAAAGGTATTTTTCTCAAAAATAAATAATTTTTTTAATTATTTTTTATTTTTTTCCATAAAAGGTGTGTTTTGTTAATAATAAATGAAACATAAGGTGTAAATCGTAATTTCTTAAAATACAGTTCGCAAATTATAAATACACTATAAACAAATAGTGTATTTCATAAATTTCGCTAATTTTTAAAACTATTTATTATTGTTATTGTTAAAAGTAAAATTTAGTAATTTAAAAATAAGAAAAAAATTTAAAACAAATTTTTAAAAAATTAAAAGAATGAGATGGGACGGTTAGTGAGATTTTTTTAACCGTGTCTTGGAACGCATCACTTCAAGCGTAGAACGCAATAAAGATGCAAGAAAGGCCCTGCTCCCCACCTTATTGTAGCTGCTAGTCTCATATCGTGATAGCCCTCTTCGTGTTAATAGGAACAAATTGAAAATTTGTATTAATTATATGGAATTAATATAAAATTATATATAGTGGACGGACCTATTTCGTACTTTTAGTTTACAAATGATTTTGATACTTGTGTAGTTGTGTTGTGTCCTATTTTTTGCTCAAAAAAAAAAAAATTGTTACATTGTTATTCTTTTAGTAGAACTTTTAACCAAATATCATTTGAAAAGGAAAATAAGCAACATTTATTATTTAGTTAAAAAAATTCCAACTAACTGTTTCTTTTTAATTTTTTAAAGATTTTTTTACAATTTATTATTAAATATTTCTTTTTTTTAAATGGATTATTAAATTTTTCTTTAACACTAATAATAATATAATTAGTTTTAAAAAATGAATTTAATAAATAAAAATATAAGAATTCAAAAAGAAAAAAAATAGTATGTATAAAAAAATAAATAAATAGTAGTAATATGGTTAAAAGTTAAAACTCCCACGAGTTTAGTGACTACTCTCTCTCTCTCTCTCTCCATTCTAATCACTCTTTTTCCCAGTTAACCAAACCCCATAAATGCACTGATTTTTGTGGAGCCCAATTGAGACTCCGACAGGAGCCTAATCTGACTCCATAAAAAACTACTGTAAATATCATCCATTACACTATTCTTATACGTTGATTTATATGGAGTCAAATCAAACTCTTGTATGGAGTCTGACAACCAGACTTTTTTCTATTTATTCTCAGACTCATACAGAGCCCAATTTGGGGCCATAAAAAAAGCTACTAATACTTGTTTAACCCCTTTAACAGGTGAAGATATCCACCTTAAAGTGGTGAACAAATTTGGACTCCCTAACTTTAGCTCAATCAAGCGAGTAGTACATCCCAAAAGCAGTTTGTGCACATTTTTGTTAGGCTACAATTGTCCTTGCGCCTGCTGCCAACATTTTCAAGACTAAGAAATACTCCCCCTGTACACAAAGATAATTGATTATTTAATTTTCGTCCGTTTCAAAAAGATTGTTCACTTATCATATTAAGTATGTTTTTTAATTTTTCATTTCAACATGTGCCATAATTAATGTATGTATTTTGTTATTACTCCATATTTATACACTAAAAGTATTTTCAAATAATTAATAAGACATAAATATTAAAATACAGGTAAAACTTACTGTTACAACATAAAGTGACACAATGGCCACTACAGATAGCTCACAACCACTCACATTAGTAAAAAATACCCTCTTCTTTCCTCCCTTCCCATCTCAAAAATGGTTGGCGCTACCCGCTCTCTCATGAGAACCTTGTGTCGTCAATTTTATCCCACGAGTGGATGACTGTTAATAAATAATATAGTAATAAATAAATTATCAAATCTCACAAGGACTGAATCTACAAACGATCTCTCTAATTAATCTCGACTTTAATTAAAAAATAAAATAAAATTTTGAAAGTAATTTTTAAGTAAATAAAAAAAACTATATATGAAAATAACGATTAAATAATTTACAAATCCTAAAGAGAAACAATCAAACCAAAATGGTAAATCGGGTTGCTACCCATCTAATTTTGTCTGAAGACATCAGGTGTCTTCATAACTGTGATACTCTGTGTATGTAACACGTCATCTACTAATTTCATGGACACACACGTGTAGTCAGGCAAACTAGTCGAGTAAAATGTACCACGTATACTGGGTGTCTAACAGAGGCACCGATGTCTCTGGATCGAAACTCCTTGGAGTCCTTTTTAAAAACTTCCTAAAAATTTTGTTAAAAAATTCTCATCTATGTGTCATGCATGGATAGATGTTATGCGGGTTTAAAATATACATGACTTGGATTTGAAATGCACGTAGTGTACATCTATACACACTACATTGGTGGAAGGATTTTTAACAAAACTTACGGAAAGTTTTTGAAGATTTTTCTCCAATATTATTCGTAAACCTATCTTGATGGTTATTCAAATCTATATAATAGCATCTCTATTTGCCATAAGGCCCTAAAGTATTCATTACCATGTGCTATATCCATAATGAATTTCTGGAAAACAAAAATGAACCACAAAACTCGAATTAATGGTGATCAAGCATTAAAACAAAATAAAAGAATAATAAACAATCAATCTGAAAAATAAAACTAGAACATATAAAAACCAATACTTCAAGTTCACAGATTTCATTATTAACCCTAATACAATACAATTAACTTAGCATGCTAAGAGAGAGAACCAATATAAAAATATAAACTCATCACCGAAAAGATACGGATTAACAATAAAAATCCAAATTCTATTCTTTAACCCATACGTCTCTCGGACCCCTTGGACTTCTCCAGTCTCAATCTCCCTTCTTTGAAAGAAGGTGAAAGAGGGCCACAGGGGGTCTGAGTGAAAAAGAAATAAATAGCTAATTGCCTAAGTTCAAAGGCCTTAATAAGTGCAAAATTGCACTTAAACAACAAAAAATCTCTCCCTAAAAGACCATGCAATTCAATTCATTACAGCCACGAATTAGCGTATATATTATATATAAAAAAAAAAAGAGGGGGGGGAGGGGGGAATCATTACTCAGGTAAGAGTTAAAATTCACCAGTAATACAATGCAGTGAAAGCATCCCATCTGTATATTGCCTTCTCACTTTCCTGTACTTTTCAAGGATAACTTTATAGCATTGTTCAACTTCCTCAAACACAATTTCCAGACAAAACTTAGATTTAACCTGGTCGAATACTTCTGCAATGCCGCTATGATTATGTAGTAAATGCAACATGTAGCCATTATCTGAGTCAGAAACACTCCACCTCTGTGATTTTCCCACTGCTCCCTCAGGAATGACATCCTCTAGCCATCTCATTCGCTCAAAGGGATCTTCGTCCTTCTGAACAGCATCTTCTAGAACCTTCAAGGCATTTGAAAACTTCACTTCGCGTTTTATTTTACAAATCAGATGTGAGAAAATAGTCCTCTGATTGTTACCAAGCCAGCTGAAGGTACTTGATGAGATCGCACCAAACAAGCAGGCCTTCTGGAATGCAGGATCAAGATTACCAAGTTGCTTGATTGCAATGTGCAATAGTTTCACGGTCACAACATGTAGACTTCCTGGTAAAGAATCAATGCACATGTCTGAAGAAACTTTCTGTTTCTGATACCAACAACAAAGTGCGACTTGAATAAACCCTTCCAACCTGAGACAGAAATGATACAGACATAGTGTAATCAGATTCTTCTAAAAACCAGTGGTGAACATCTAACTGATTGAGTATCAAATTTAAGAGGTCTATTTTTCTGACTGTAAGATAGAATATAACGAGTTCAGATGACTCTCGTAAATAATAAATAGAAATTATGCTTAGACAAAGTCATTGACAAACCTGCACTATCCATCCAATAATAGGTAAAATATTGTTGCAGTCTAAATTTTTTATTAAGAGCTTGTTTGGTTCTTATTCTACTTCAAAATTATAATTTCACCAACCACTCATTTGACAACTACTCAATAATAATCATACACTTCAAACTTCCATTAAATCTCCACCATTCATTTCACCTCATTATAGTTTCCTCATTATAATTCAATTGCCATAATGATAATCAAACAACCACAAAGTGGCTGCATACGGGTTTGTCCTGTGTACCATTGCCACTTGCATAGTTCTATGTACTCATCGGGACCTAACCCTCATATGTGGATCCCATAAGGCATATTAGCATGGCGTACTTGGTTAGAAACTTACAGTTAGGGGAAGTCTGGGTGAGAGTAGAAAGTGAGATACCAAGAATGTCATTTCCAATGGAAGCACAATGTTCTCTCCAATTCAAAATGGCTCCAATTCAAAATGGACAATACTGCCAATCCCAGTATAAAGGCTGCATAAGTCTGAATTTCTTGCAAGGTTACATATTTTTATACAATCCACGTTAATTATTATAGAAGTTCACAATGTACATGACAAATAAATAGACTAAATATAAATCAGGTGACAATTAGGATAAAGGGAAAAAACAACAAGAAAGAGAAAGGGCAGAGCAATATAATCTATTCACTGCTGAAGGAAATGATATCCATACAATAATAAACGGTGGAGTAATCAAATCACAAATAGTGTAATTCTATTGGCTTGGCTCACGATCTAAGAATGGTGACCAAGGCAGCTGCTAATTGGTAGAATTCTCAGGCTAGTATAGGAAATCGATCAGGAAATCAATCACGAAGAAGAGTCATACACGTCCCACAATAAGGAAAATGAGAGAGAAACTGACAGGTTCCCAAAATACTATCTATGATAAAATGATTACAGACTACTGCTGGCCAAATGTAGATATTGTAAATTGTCTCTGGCAAAGGAAGGCTGTGGCAATTAATGCTAAGGAATGAGAGAACACGGGGCAAAATTTGATTCTAGCCCCTTTATACAAAACCTAAGTTCAAACAATTCCAAGGAACTACTTACGTGAATGGAGGCTCAACCTCAATAGCCAGAGTCAGATGCAGGGAGAATCCAGCAGCAGTGTCAAACTTATCATCATCCATAACTGTCTGCGCCTCATGAGGGTAACCTCTAGGAATATATAGAATGTCACCCTCTTCCAGCAAAAACTGCTTACATCCATCAATCATCTTATTATCGAGCTCTAAACTATGCCAGCTATCATCAGGTTCATATAACCGAGGCAACTGGTGTCTTGACCGGGGATAGATTGTCCATCTCTTGGCACCCATAAGTTGGCAAACAAAAACACAGTGGTCATCACTGTGACAAGTCAAGCCTTGAGAATTAGGTGGTGTCAAGTACAGATTTACACCGGCTGAAGGCTGTCCAAAGAGAGCTGCTATTCCATCCGCAATAGCACTAAGACTTTGAAAACGGAACTCCATACCACGCAGAGCAATTGAATAACCTTCTCTGTATGCTTCGTCACATTTCAAAATATCATCTATGTGGAGAATTTGAGAAGCCGAACAGGAACCAGAGTCTGATTTACCTTGAAAATAGTGAAACTCTTGTCTGCCTTGCGTTTTTACAACCCGAATATCTTGGTCATAGATTATTGGACAACCTAGATGATTTCTCACCTCCTTGATGAAATGAATGACATCAAGTTCATCTGACGCAATTGGAGGGCAGGAAATAATACTTTTTAGAAGTGAAGGAAGAAAAGAATATACGGTCTCTTTTGATTGCAGAAACTGAACAAAAGGACTGAAAGCATTATCCCACATAGTTGACGTCCTTTCAACATTCCTCATTAGATGAGGTGACATCTCCCAATAATTCGATAAAAACTGTTCAAAACCAGCTTCTCCAAAATAAAAAATGCATCTTTTAACCTTGTCAACGTCTGCAGCACCTTGGAATTGACCGCAAGTAACAGATAGCCTAAAAATACTTTCAGCCAGATTGTTTGTTTTGATGTTGCTCGCATGAAAACCTTTTTCCTGGAAATGTTTCAAAGAAATACTGCACCACCTTTTTTTACACACTTCATCCCACAGCCTTCTTAAATAAACCAGTAAAGTATCACAAAGATCAGTTGGGATATTTTTCATCTGTTCAATAGTACAGAAATTGATAAGAGTAATGGCCGCATAAAGAAGCAGTATTGTAAACTCATCTTCCTTGAGCATTATTACATCAGCAGATAGAGAAACTATTCCTGCTGGAGATTTAGAGGCCTGAAATAAACAAAGACTACTAGATGTTAAGAAAATAAATTTTATGCGGTCAAAATCAGAAAATTAATGTAATTTCTTAAAACAAAAATATACAATTAGAACATCTCTTGACCAACAATTTTCCTTTTCCCAAATAAATAACTACCAAATCTGAAATGCTTACCATCAACAATACCCAACTTAGAAATAACTTGAAAATCCAAGATGGGTGTTCTACGAACATAAATACAATCGGGAAATACATGAGATTTACGTCTCAAACTACTTGCTAAAAGGCTTACAGAAAACAATTTATTTAATTTTCACAAGTTACACAACCTCAATTATTATAATATATGCAGTCACCGGGCTAGCATATTGTACAAGCAATATTGAACTCATAGTCAGACAATGGAAATAAATAGACTGGACTCGTGTTGTTATGTAATACCTTAAATAGCAAAGTTCTAAGGACTATGAAGTAGATAGCTCATTTTAGAAGAGATTTTTTACAAAGTGAATGTTTGAGAGAATGTGTTGTGGTTCTGCAAGAAAAGATCATGGGGAAGTAAGAAAAACAATTTTTTTTTTAAATAGAGAAATATGTAGTTGGAAATGAACTGTAACTTGTGGATAAACTTTTTAGCAAAAGTTAAGATGGATTGAACCAACACCAAAATGAGTAATCGCGGCAATGCAATAAGGTCAGGCATCAAGAATTACATGTTTATTAGTGCTTATGCAAAGTTTATACGTAATTATTTGATCCCATATTTTGGACTAGTAAATAAGTAAAATAGTGCACATCTTGAACTTCTAACATGTTCCACAATTGCAACAAATATAATTCTTAGTTTCAGAAATTAAAGGTTCCTAACTTAATTTAATTTTAATTTCCTCCTAACCAATCAACCGGCCACACCCTCTTCCTCCTTCCCATTTCTCCTTTTTCTCTCTATGTATTAACTTTATTTCCCTGGCTAAAGCCCTCTTGGGAGAATGGTTTGACCCTAATGTTGATGTTAATACCGAAATTTCCACCATATGTCCTTAATAAAATAACTGTAAGCCAAGTCCTATATCATTTAGCTATTTACTATTCTCAATCAATTTTTTCTAAAATTATAAAAATGGTTTCTAAACAAAATGCTTGCGCATTTAGCATTTATACGCGCATGGGCAGTCAATGAAATTGTGTTGAATGCATATTCACAATCATAGCCCATATATGAGTTGTTTCATAAACACATATGTGCACATTTAGAGCATTGTTAGAAAGTAACCAAGGGAATGGTGCAGGGATGACAAAAATTCTCAACCCAAGCTAGACCCAACAGTTCCCTACCCTGAACGGGACGAAAAGATCCCGCCCTGCGTTTAGGTACGACTGCTGGGAAAAAAGGTACCCCATCTAAGTAGGTTGGCGCGGTGTGGAGGTGACCCATCTCACACCTTTTGACTGAAAAAATTAAAACATAATTTGGATAAAATAAAAAATTAAACCAAAAGACACTAAAAAAATTAAGCGGGGCAACGATAGCCACAAGAGGTCATCCTACCCCGTCACTCATTTTATGAGTATACATCGCTCTTCAATGAAAACTTTAATACTTATAAGCTATTATATGTGCAATGACATGTAGATAAAGGTACAACACAGAGTTAAAAGTGCATGTAAAGCTCTCCAGACCGTACTCCCTTCAAGACCACGTTTTCAAGCGTAGTTCATATTCTTCCACTCCATCAGGCTTGAGCCACTAGCATCAATCCTCTTCATATGAATTGACTAATATACATTTGGTACCTATTAGTTGGTTGCAGCTCTAAAATTTTATCAATCCTTAGGAGAGGGTTCTGATGTAAAATAGTTGCCTATGTGTTCTAATATAGATGCTCAGTGGCACATTTTGGCACTTTCCTCGATCACTTCGCATGTTGATAAACCAGTTTGGTGTATATTATATCTCCATAACCAGAACTGGATCTAAAAGAAAGGATAATTTGGGCATCACCCTTTCTTGCTGGAGCCAGTATTTCAATGTAAACGAATATGGCTTGATACCAAGACAAGAATTTTTTCTTTTTTTTTTTCAAGTATGAGAGAGTGCATAAATTAATCCATCATATTGAGCACGGCACATATTTAATAGAATATTGTTCACGCAACTGACAACCTAAACAGATTCTGTGGTTACACATAAGATCAAAATCCCTGTACTCTTCCCTGAAATATAACTTCTAAAATAGAACTCTATAAACACCATTACAATTAATCACAAATTCCATAATATAAACATCTTTTGTCCGTATACTATTGCATATCATCAAACAAAAGCAATCCACTATGCCTAGGAATATTAAACAAGGCAAAATGTTGTCACAGGTCTTTATTTCATGCAATTAATAAAACAATTATGGTCATATTTCTATATTCAAATTTAAAACACAATTAGAGATATATACTGTCGATTTTTCAAACTGACCCTGTTTCATTAAAGTATAAGTAACCGACATCTGCAATGTGATCGAGTCCTAGATGACTATAGGAAAATGTTTTGGCATTTAGTTCTTTCTCCCAACAATCCCAAGACTAAGATGCTTACATAAGTTTATTGATAGTCAAGAGTTCAAGTAATAGTTGTTGCCCAGCTGCTGTCGTGGACAAATCCAAAATGGCATTGCACGCAGCCATTGAAATTCTTCTTTTGCTACTTCCCAGCAGCAAGATCAAGCTTTTCACAATTTCTCCATCTGAAGAAACCATTTCATTCAACTCAAACGACATCAGTGACACTGCCCCAACGATCTCCACACTTCTACATGCAATGTCAGCACATCTAATAAGAAAGAGAAAATTTTAGACTTGGAATATTGCTGAATATATGGAGCAGAAAATAATCAACAGTCAATATATTAACAATATAGAGTAGAGCACTGGAAAACTGTAAAACCATACATTAAACACACGGCAGTTGCATATGCTAAATGCATAATGTCAATCAAAACCAGCCTTCAACGGGTAGCCAAAAAATAAAAATAATAAATAAAAATAAAAATTCCCGGAGCCCTTAATCAAATATCAGAGAAATGCGACTGAGCTAAATTATTTTACACTGATAGTGAAAACTCACTCAAAATAGAGACAATCAATAACGCGTACGTATCCAAATATTTGTTCCACTTACCTAGATTTGAGCAGGATCGGAAGCAAAGAAATTATGGGGCTAGAAAAATCATGGGGTAAAGAAACATATAAACGGTCCAAGCACCGTTTAATGAGAATTTTATTAGCATTAGCACCGGTAGAAATGGCTGCCAAAAGTAAACCGAAAAGGGTATTTGATTGTGGGTTTTGTTTTTGTGATTTCCTCTTCTTGGTGATGATTTTCCCTTCCCATTTCTTCTTCACTTTCTTCATCTGCTGCTGTCGATGCTGCTCGTTCATTCGTTGTTAATGGGAACCAGAAAACATCACAAGTGCACCCAAACAACTCTCTAGATTTTCCCGTCCCAACTTGAAGCCAAGGCCACGACAGAGTAAAAGTTCCCTTTTCCTTTTTCCTTCCAGGCAAAAAAAAATATATATAGGGAAAAGAAAAAAAAAAAAGTGTTGTTATTATTATTATTATTATTATTATTATTATTATTATTATTATTTTAAAACTAATTTTAGGCATACATTTCCTTTAAATCATTTCCTTTTTTCTAATACAAGGAGATCTAGAAGGAGTAAGTGTAGTTCAAACTTAAAACCTCTTACTTGAAACGTGAGAACATAACTATTGTAACACTTGTTTAAATCACTAATTTTACGCATACACGTTTATTTGAGTAGTGCTATTTCTAAGTACAAAGGGTACAAAATTGGTACACACGTGAATTTACATACATATCAAAGGTCTTTTCAAGGGTGCGAGACTAGAGGCCTAGAATGATTTCTATAAATTTTGTACTTAAATTATATGCAAATAGCATTTCTCTATTTAAGTGAGATGATTTAGCTTGTCATTTAAAATTTATTTATATTTTTATATGTAAGTGGTGGTTTTGAAAGCTCACAAATCATCAATCTAAGATGACCAACTACGTATCTCACTTATTCATGTAAAAAAATTCCTTTAATGTTTTTCGTTTCTAAGTACCAATTGGGTGACAGGTTCAGGTAGAAAATAATGCCAAATTGAGGAAGAAGTTAATGTGAGTGAATTTTTAGGACAAACCACACGCATATATTTCTTGTTATGGTAGTAACAAAGAAAGCCTCTTTTCAGTTTATAAATGATCATCTACTATATGGCGATAGAGTTGGGCAAAATCTCCATAACCAAGTTAAAAGATTTGATTTTGAATTTATTAACTTAAATTTTTATTTAAATTTCTAAAGTTAAAAGAACAAAATTACTAAAAAATCTCAATTTCTATTAAAATCATGTAATTTAAACCCTAGAGCATAGTTGTCACTCCTACGATATACATATTTTTCTATTTTTACCTTTAGTCGATAACATTGTTGAACTATACTTTATAATATTATATATAACCATAACCAAACAAACTAAACCAAAACCGAACGGTTTGGTTTCGGTTTGGTTTTAATAATACAAAATAACCAAATGGTTTTTTTCTCAAAAAACCATCGATTTTCGGTTTGATTTGATTTTCTTAAAACTACGACCAAACCAAGCCACGCCCAAGCCTGTCTGGCGAGATAATCCCATCAGATGCATGATGAAAGATCGAGGCTACTTTTCGGTTAGTGATTATTGCCACTTTTAAGGCCATACAGAAAATACAAACATTTTCAAAAACTTTCCAAAAATTTTATTGAGAAACTTTTCACCTAACTAGTCAATCCACCCGTATGTTGCACGTGTAGGAAAAAATGGTTAAAATATATCTATTTGACAGTTGTATAATAAATAAATATTTATACCTTTGTAAAAAAATTTAAAAGTATACAGTAATTGAATAATATGACCAATGATCAAATATTTAAAAGAGCAAATTTAATCATATCAACCCATAGTTAAATATATATATATATATATAGATTACGCATTTAACTTTCTACGATCAAATATATGCATCCATTTCTATTACCACAAATGCTCAAGGCTTCACAATTCTTCTAGCACTCTACAATCACTATTAATAAACCTGAAAATACAGCCGTCATCTTCCATTTCAAGAGCCAATAATCATTCATCAAGAGCCAATTAAATATCACCTCTCTACCTGAACCAAATTTATCAATCAAAAATATAAATATCTAGAGATCTAATTTACAAACAAAAAAGATTGTATCAAAATTTATCAATTGTATAGAGAAACTATGAGTATTCATTAATTAATATGTAAATTATATAAGTATATGAGCACACATCTATATCAAACTCTAATTCAAAAATTAAAAGAGTCTATTTAAACTATTAGAGGGGAAGAGAGAGAAGATGCAATATTAGTTTTCTATTACATGCCTGTAGCAAAAGGAAAGTTATGGTTGAAGCGGAATATGGGCCAACACTGAAGAAGAATATTAGAACATAATTTATCATAATCAAAGACACATCATAGCAAAATACACTGAGAAAGGAAAGTTGTATAGGAATATGGAATAAAAAAATTTAATAAAAAAGCTTGCCATAAATTAAAACATTTACGGCAGAAAAGACTCACCGCGAGAGTGACCACAGAAGAAATGGGTAGGAAAAAAATAAAAGCACTTGTATATTAATAGATTAATAAGCCTTAAAATACAGCCGTCATCTTCCATATCAAGATCCAAAAATCATTTATTAAGCTTCCGATCTATATCATCTCTCTATATGAATCAAATTTATCAATTAAAAATATAAATATCTAGATATTGTAATTTACAAACAAAAAAGATTGTATCAGAATTCATATACTGTATAGAGAAACTATAAGCACCTATTAATTAATATGTAAATTATATAACTATATGAGCACTCATCTATATCAAACCCTAATTCAAAAACTAAAAGACTCTGTTTAAGCGATTAGAGAGGAAGAGAGAGAAAATGCAGTATTTGCTATCTATTAGATGCCTGCGGTAAAAGAAAAGTTGTGATTGAAGTGGAGTGTGGGCCAACACTGAAGAAGAAGAAGATTAGAACACAATTTATCATAATCAAAGACATACTATAACAAAATAGACTGAGAAAGGAAAGTTGCATATGAATATAGAATAAAAAAATTTAATAAAAAAGCTTGCCATAAATTAAAACCTTTACCGCAGAAAAGACTCACCGCGTGGGTGATCGCAGAGGAAATATGAGGGAAAAAAATGAAGGCACTTAAGTGCCTTTATATATTAATAGATTCGATATCTGCTACAAAAGGAAAGTTATGGTTGAAGCGAAGTATGGGCCAACAATGAAGAAGAAGAAGATTAGAATACAATTTATCATAATCAAAGACATACCATAGCAAAATAGACTGAGAAAAGAAAGTTGCATACGAATATGGAATAAAAAAATTTAATAAAAAAGCTTGCCATAAATTAAAACATTTACCGTAGAAAAGACTCACCGCGAGAGTGACCGCAGAGGAAATGGGCGGGAAAACAATGAAGGCAATTAAGTGCCTTTATATATTAATAGATATGGCGTGCATGAGTCCAAGTCACGTGTCACTTAAATTCACATATCATGTATCGATACAAACCACATGATAGTTATGATTTAACACCATATACACAGCATCTTATGGTGTCATACGGTCCTATGGCGTATATCAAAACACATCATATGAGAAACCACAACCATGTAGTGTGCCTTAATGCACGCTACAGACGTCTGACATTAGATCATTTCCACACCACATGAGGCGGACTTTTGGAGAGTTTTTGAATGTATTAGTAGTAAATAATTGGGACAATTGGAGAAATATGTTAGTTTTAGGGATAGTTTTGGAAAAATGGCAAAATATTTAAGGTTTTGGAAAAATGGCAATTTTGTTCGGTAAAATTACACATACACCCTTCTTGCAAAAATGGCAAAGTAATTGAATGGTTGTGATTTTGTATGGTACACACATATCAATGGCCCAAATTGAAAGACACAATGGGTATTTTTTTTTACCTAACAGACATTCATGGTTAGAGGGAAACAATTACACAATGGACATTCATATTTGGAGGGAAACAATTAAACAATGAACATTCATAGTTGGAAACAAAAGAAGTTAGCAAATCATTAAACTCATCTTCCTGCATTGGCACCAAATGTCAAGAAATTTGTTCTGTGAACATAGAATTTTTCCGGCAACCGATGTGATGTCTATAAGTTTAAAGTAGTAAGATAACTCGTAATTGTAGAATACTACGTTTAGATTATATAGAAATGTAGAATTTTTCCAGCAACTGATGAGATGATGTTTAATCTTAAAATGACAAAATAACTCATAACTCTATAATACTTACTATATTGAAGTTATATCGAGTTGTAGAATTTACTTAAATGTAGAATTTTTCCAGCAACTGATGAGATGCGTTTAAAGGGTTAAAATAACTCGTAATTGTACAATTCTACATTTATGTTATGACAAATTGTAGAATGTACATAAATGTAGAATTTTTCCAGAAATTCAAGTGATGTCGTTAAGCATAAAATAACTTCTAATTGTAGAATAATATATTTAAATTATACCGAATTGTAGAATTTAGTTAAATGTAGAATTTTTTCAGCAACTGATGAGATAATGCGTTTAAGCTTAAAGAGTTAAAGTAACTCGTTATTGTATTATTCTACATTTATGTTACGACGAATTGTAGAATTTATTTAAATTTAGAATTTTTCCAGCCGTCCAAAGTAATGTCATTAAGCTTAAAATAAATCATAATTGTAGAATATTAGATTTAGGTTATATCGAATTTTACGTATATGTAAAATTTTTCCAGTAATTGATGAAATGTGTTTAAGCTTAAAGGGTTAAAGTAACATGTAATTGTATAATTCTACATTTAGGTTATATAGAATTGTAGAATTTACTTAAATGTAAAATTTTTATAGCAATCCATGTGATGTCTTTAAACTTAAAGTGGTAACACTAATAGTAGAGTACTACATTTAGATTATATAGAATTGTAGAATTTAAGTAAAAGTAGAATTTTTCCAACAACCAATTCAATGTTTTTATAGCGTATAATCTTAGATGCATCACATAAAGGTAGAGTAATACACTTGAATTGAAGATAAATGTAAAATTACACTTAGTGGAATTCTTCCTGTAACGGGTGTAACATGTTTAACATGCAATATTGATCCCCTGCCATCATTAGCGTTTGTATAGTTACATAACATATTTAGAGGTGCATAGCATCTCACAACAAAAATGTATAAGCACAAAATGCTAGACAAAAGAAGCTATATCGAAGGGGTCAAAGGGGTTAGCATTAGGACAAAGATGTGGGAACATGCCATTGCCACAAGAAGTTAACATAATCTTCTACTAGGCTCTCTTCCAGGCATGCTTTGCTATGTAAGGAGTTCATTGATAAGAACTTTTGGTTACCTTTTGGTTAACATAACCTAATTCGCTGTTGAAAACCAAAGCATGAAATAACAAAACCCAATAGCTAAAAGCAACCACAACAAACTGGACTTCACAACAAACCTCTGCTTCTAGTATTAAAGTTGAAATAGATGAGCAAGAGTGAAAAAAGGAATTTTATTGAGTAAATATTCACATTAATAATAAAAAATCAAGAAATAGATATAACAATAAAAAGTCAGAAAATAGAAAATAAATAATAGTTGAAATAAGCCAATAAAAATCTACATACTTCTCCAAACAAATACAAAGAAAAGCATATTCATAATTAAAAGGGACATGCAACAATTTCAATAATAACTTCTAAAATTAAAATGGCAAACTAAAGGCAAATTCACCAACTAACGATCCAAAAATCTACAACAAACACAAATCTAAAAAGTTATCAATGTATACAAATTTATTATAAATCAACAAATAGAATGAAAAAGGAGAAAGAGCTACCAAAAAGTACGGCTAGCTCCAGACTGGTAAAATCTACAATCGAGACTGTCATAGGTTACACACTACAAACACAAAATTCGTTATAAGAAATACGGGCAATAGAAAGAAAAAAAAGGAACGTAAAAGAGAAGGCATAAAAACGAAGGGTTCTTGAGGTTTTCAACACCGACAAACCAAAAAGAGCATAAATAACAGAAATGAAAACAAAAATTGAGCGTGAATTCCAAACCATGAGCCGAAAGGAGTTGAAAAAATTTCTAACCTTTTATCTCTTGCCGGTTTCCTAATTATTACCTCGCCAGAAAGAATACACAGCTACAGTTCTGGCCGACGGCTTGTGGGGTTTTATTGTTTGCTCGACGAATTTGGAGCTTGGGGTTTTTGGTCGCCGAAGGGAGGATAAATAATCAACGGCGACAGTTACGGCCAGCTTTGATTTTTTTTGTCAATGGCTTTGGGGCTTAGGGTTTTTGGTTTCTATTTGAATCGCCTCTCTCCCAACTTTCTTCTTTGCAGCGAAACTCACGTTCCCACTGAATGTTTTTCTTACCCTTTTTTTTCTTTTTTCTTTTTTTTTCAACCAATGTGTAAATATTATTATGCTATACATGAGGGCACATTGTAAATTTCAAATTGAAGTAAGGGTATTATTGTCTATATATTGTCATTTTTGCCATAGGTGTAAATGTTAATTAATTTGGACATTTTTCCAAAGGCCTAATAAATTTAGACAATTCTTCCATTTTCCTCTAAATAATTATATAATACCATAGCCATGTATCATTCGAAGCACGCAAATTCATTTCTATATATATTCACTAATTTATTTTGGTTGACATAGAACAACATAAAAAATAAAAGTAAAAATTAAAAAAAAAATAAAGAAAGGAGATATTGTTATAAACTAAAAGAAAAGAATAGAAAAATAGAGAGAAAATTCATAAATTATATATTTCATTTACAATACAAAATATCTATTTATATACATACAAGTGTATTGTTTGAGAAAGACCTGGAGCATGAGTCAAGTAACTTGAAGTGATGGCTAAGAAAACAAATGTGGTGGCTTTTAGGATTTTAGAGGTAGAATAATCATTCACTCTATAATTGATTAATTTACAACAAATATCATTTATTTCTCTTATGACTTATGCGATCTTGTCGAGACTCCACAACTCTAGAAATCATCTAACACCAAGTCAAAATATCAAACACCAACTTAAAATATCAAGCGGAAAAAAATAACATAAAACACATGAAAATAATTGCTACCATGAATATATATAATATATTGCCTCTAGACGTATGGCTATTAATATTGGCTCCTGCCTTGTTTTAGCAACTTTCATTATGTTTTCGACTTTGTATTGAATAAATTTGAACATCTGGTAACCTAGTAGTAATCTAATCTATGGAGCTAAATAGAACTCCATAATATGCAATCAACTACCGATCACAAATAGTCAAGTCAGAAAATCACATGTGATTTCGTGAAACCACAAATGGTTTTATACATGTGGTGATTTGTGATTGGTAATCAGACACCCTTATACAGCACTATTTGACTCCATGGAAAATAAACTGATCTTATTCTTAAGAGGATTAGATATTCTATAATTGCAATTGTCAAACTCTTAATTGTTCAAAATTTCAAATAGTTCTCGACGAGATATAACAGAAACTAGTAATCTATGGAAAATGGACATAACGCAAGTTAATGTGGATTTAGGTTTGCAAGCTTGAAGTATCAATCAATGTGGAACGAAGATTCTTAACCTCATTCTCCTAACGTGTAACCTACAAAGGCCCCATTAAGACACCGGAATAGAAGCGAAAACGGGGCTATTGCATGCTTGTCTGTGCCCAACAAGCTAGTTTGGCAGACAATGCTACATACATAAATAAGTTTACAGATATCGGGTAAAATTCTCTTTTCTTTTTTAGTTAACTACATGGGAATGAAAAATGTAATTTCACTTTATTTGCATTAACTCATTTGTATACCTATATGTACAATGGGTAATTATATTCACACAACGATTTTTGTTTAGTGCACCATATCTTAATTATTTAAAATGTCCTTAGTGTTTACTTAATCTTATAATTGTATCCTTAACTTCCTTTATTTAATTTTTATAATTAATTTTTAATTTGTAGTAAAATTTTCTATATTAAAAGTTACAGTTCAAAACTTTCTTCGTGTGTCAAAAAATTTATTTTATGTCTAGCATTACTCCAATATAAAAGTTTATCATTACTCATGTATAAGAGTAATGCTACACTTCTTGGTTGGTTTACTCATGTAATGTAATAGATTAATCCTAACTTAGCAGGTTTTGTTGCATCCTTACTGAATGCTAGTATTTCAAGGTAAGAAGTCTTTAAAAATTAAAAGAGCTCGTCTCGATTGAAAATTTTACAATTCTAGTACACAACAATTATCAATTATTAACGACCTCAAGCAAGGTTGTTAATATCGCATTTTTAGATCGAATCGGTCAAGAGTTTTAAAAATCAGATCGGTAAATCGAATTGTAAATCGTAAGATTCTATAAAAATTGATTTAAAATTATCGAAAAATATGAAAAAAAGCCAGAAATATTTAATAAGAAATTAAATAATGAGAACCATATACGTAATCTTAGTAAACAAGTAACAAATTAACATAATCCATAATTATAATATGGATTTAAATTTGTAATAATTACAATATGCTTAATAATTTTTTTTTAAATAAAGATAATGGTCAATGATAATAACAATTAATAATCAACAATAATAATATATTGCCAAAATAATAATAAAA
>CAVNYN010054244.1:6995-43729 GCA_963692815.1 Nyctanthes arbor-tristis
CCCCCCCCCCCCCCCCCCCCCCCCCCCCCCCCCCCCCCCCCCCCCCCCCCCCCCCCCCCCCCCCCCCCCCCCCCCCCCCCCCCCCCCCCCCCCCCCCCCCCCCCCCCCCCCCCCCCCCCCCCAAGTGTAACACATAACAAGAACCTGAGATCCAATAGAAGATTGCCAAATCACTTGTCACATGTGATTTGGTTATTTTCTATTAGTTCTTAGACTCTATACAACAGCTTAATTTGACTCTATAAAAATTATCGATAAGACTCAGATTAAATAGTGGTAATGAGGAGTTCACGAGAATTATCCTACTCATCTTATTAAAGCTTGTGTTAGTTACAGCTATGTTGGCCAAGTGTAAGAGCAAAGTACATATTCATTATTATATTTGACCTTTTCAATTCATAATATGCAATGCACTCTCTGATATCGCTGGTTATGCTGCGCAGTTGCTTGACGGCTTTTGCTAGCCACGGTCTTATTGACAAGTTTAAACCCGGAAATTAACATGAATTGTTAAAGTGCTTCATTACATTATAAGGATTTTAACATTTAAATTTTCAACCGTCAAAATAAACTCACCTTGATATGATGTGAAATCACATTGAAAGGCACTCACTACTTGTTAGAAAGGATATAGTGCTAACACGTTTCATGTTGGGCTCTATGGGTCACTGTTATCAACAAGTTTAAACTACAGTTCACGATTATCAACAAGCTTATACAAAGCAATATGTACTTGTAATGTCCAAGTGTTTAAACAAAATACAAATGTATCATCACTACTGACTGTAAAAAATTAAATAATTCTCAACTACTAAATAAATTAAACACGCACTTGAAAGTTCATGCTTCGCGCACTATATGTTCTCAAGTCACGATTATCAACAAGTTCATGATCTTGGACACTTTCCACTAGCGGTGGCAGGTCACAATTATATATCAACAAGTTTAAACTATGCGGTATATATTTTTCAAGTGTTTCGATAAAGTACCAATGGGTCATTACACCTTGACTATGAAAATTTGACTTATCACCCATATAGATAAGTACCTAAAGCTAATTTGAAAACTCATAGTTTGGCACTATATTCCCTTAAAAACGCTCTAGTTGGCTTTTGCAAGTAGGTGGTATATTTTGGGTAAAAATTCCTCGAAGGGGAAGAAATGGGGGAGGGGTCTCAAGCTTATACCTAGTTTGCTACTTATTCTCAAGGATGCCCAACTCCATTAAACGTCTTTTCCAAGTCATGAGTCATGACTATGAAATACTCAAATTGGGCATGCCCGTTGTCGAGCAGGTGAGCGGTACTGGTATTATCAAAATGTTTTAACAAAGTACACGTGTGTTCTATTATGCGCTCTTTCACGGTAATATAAATAAATCTTTTTTTTTAATATCAAAATAGAAATTGAAATAAAATGAAATGAAATGAGTTGGAAAGTGAATATTATTTGTGATCGATAAAAATAACTAGTATATCATCGGCGCGATGCACGGGAAGAACAATGCTAAAAAATATATAACAATTAGGAATTTGAAAAATAAATGGGAAATATTTATATATTAGTTGAAAATATGAAAGATGAATAATGTTAAAAATATAATAATAGGAATTTGAAAAATGAATGAGAAACATTTGTACATTAGTAGAAAATATGAAAGATGAATGTACATCAACAGAAACAATTAGATCAATAAACTAATTAATGAAAATATTTTCCTACATTCAATCGGACGAATCAACTTGCATAACATGTGTACAGGTCCTCATTAATAATAATTCTATTTAGACAAAAGATGAGACAAAAAGATTGATAAAAAAGACACATGTCTCATATGATTACCTTTGATATAAAAGTGAAGTGATATCTTGAAAAATAAGATTTTGCCATGTCTCAATTTTGTTTAAATTTTTATATCCACTTTTATTCAAATAGCATAAATCATTTATTAAACATAGCACATCATCTTAATGATGTATTAGTATTTTAAATATTTTGAAATTTCAAAAATTTCCATCTATATGATTGTGAAACTCAAACTTATAAAAAATGGAACTTGTCTGAAAGAAGAATTAATACTTATGAGAAATTTATTAGAGGTTGATTTTTTGACAAACAAATCTAAATGCAGAAATTTCTTAAGTTTCCAATTTCCGACTTATTATGCTAAAACATCAAAAATTTTTAAGAAAAAATAAAAAACTAACCCTTTAAGCCTTGCATGCTTCTAATGAAAATGAGGCCAAAATCTCCCTAAAAATATTATAATCATTCAAGTAAAGATTATCGGCGCGAACGAAGTTCACAATGACATTCTAGACTTATAGTGTAAGTACAAACTTAACTAGTGTTTAACTCTGCAGTTGACGAAATTTTGGCAAGCCCTTCTCCTTGCAGAGAATTATAGGCTAACCTTTCTCATTATATACATTTTCTGTAAACTTACAGCATGTTTAATTGCATTTGTTTTCTATGAAAAATATCGAACTCATAATCTTTATGAGTTTATTTGGGAAATGGGAAATGGAATTTTAAATTCAATGGTGGGGGAAAACATTGGAAAATAGGTAAAAACATTACGTCATCAGTTAATTTACAACACCAGTCTAAGACGGAAAATAAAGTAGAAACTACACTTGATTTAGATTAATATAATATAATATAGATTTTAAGTTAATAAGAATTGGAGGGTATTATTATCTTTTTGAGTAAAAAATGTTAAGTCACGTAAAAAATATGAGGTTTGATGTTGAAATTGTCAAGTTTGAAAGGTTATAATTAAACTGCACAATACGATGAAATGTCAAGGTTAAATTGTGCAAATTAGCCATTTCAAATGAGAATGAAGCCAAAATCTCTCTAAAAAAATTATTGACATTCAAGTAAAGATCATTGAAATGAACAAAGTTCACAATAGCATTTTAAACTTATAGTACAAGTACAAACTTGTCTAGTGTTTAACTCTGTCGTTGAGGATATTTCGGCAAACCCTTCTCCTTGCAAAGAATTATAGGCCACCTAACATTTCTCATTATATGCATTTTCTGCACACTTTCAGCGTGTTTGATTGCATTTGTTTTTCATAAAAAATATCAAACTCATAGAAAAAAATTCAATCTTTATGAGTTTATTTGGGAAATGGGAAATGGAATTTTAAATTTCATGGTAGGAGAAAACATGGGAAGATAGGCAAAAACATGACGTCATCAGTTAGCTTACAACACCCGTCAAAGGCGGAAAATAAGGTAGAAAAAAAAGGTTAGGATCATGTAAAAAATATGATATTTGAGATTGAAATTGTCAAGTTTGAAATTTTAGGATTAAATTGCATAATTGGATGAAATGTCTGCGTTAAATTGTACAAATTAGTCATTTCAAAATAAAAAAATAAAAAAATAAAAAATAAAATATGATATCAGCCATGACGTCAGTGATGTGGGCGGGAAAACTTATTTAGACTACTCTTGATTTAGATATATAATATAGAATATAGATTTAAACAATTTCAATTGCAAATAAAAACTTAGCATCTCCAATGGGTGTGGGGAGAGCAGTGCCAATGCCCATAGTAGACAATGTGCATTCGTTTCTCTAGAATTATTTTGTTGTCACTTAAAAATAGTGTCTCTGATGATTTACTTTCAATATTCAGAAATAACAAATGCTCGTAAATTTGCTTTCTTATTTTCTCTGTCACCCCTCTCATCACTTTAGTCTCGTTAGTGAGTCTCTCTCTTACAGATACACCAACCAATTTTGTTCATATGGTATGTACCCACGTGTAGATCCCTTTTTTTTTTTTTTTGCACATGAACTCAAATGTGGATTCATGTGAAAAAACAGTGGAGACACACTACAAGAAAATGTACGATTGGTAAAGGAAATTTCCTTTGCTAAACGGGTCAATTTGTAGCTAATAGACTGTTAGTAACAGAAACGTTCTGATACCAAATCCCTTTCTAATTCTATAGTGGCTAATTTAGCTATAAATTTAGTTTTCCATTACCAAATTTGTAACAGAGAAAGTCGTTACTAAATAGCAACAGTTCTACTTGTGTTGCTAAACTTGGCCTAATTAGCAATATGTTAGGTCGTTACTAAATTACTAACGGAAAAAAGCGTTAATAATTAGTAACAAACTTTTGTTGCTAATTCCGTTACTAATCTTGGACTAGAATTTTGAAAGAAAATAATTCCCCCTATTGCTCTTATGAGGAGTCAAACTCAAGTCTTGGTAGTTGGCGAGTAAAGTCTCAACCACCAGGCTACTATATATCTTTGTTAATATGTTCCTTTATAATTTATATAAAGTATGTTCTCATAATTTTCCCCAATCATATTCATTACGAAATTGTTGGTAATCCGTTACTGATAGTAATAAATTGTTTCCCTTACTATTTAGTAACAGATTAGTAACGGAAAACTAACAACAAAAATGATTCCGTTACTAATTCCGTAGCTATACGCGTTCCGTTACTAATACGTTACTATTTTGTAACGAATTGGTAATGAAAAACTAACAACGAATTGGTTTTGTTACTAAAATTCTGTTGCTAATCTCACATTTTTTAGTCGTGACACCGTGTGTCTCTTGATCAAAATGACTCATCACACCCACCAGTTTCACTCACACATACTCGTTGGAGATGCTCTAATAAGAGAACATATGCCCTAAACTTATTTGACATAAGTGAATGTTTATAAGGCAATGCTCATCTTCAGGGGAGATTTTGCGAGTGATGCTTATCACTAAGGAAAAAAAAGTCCAGTACTCTTGACCAATCAAGGACTGACATGTGAGATTCAAGGCCCAAATTAAATAACAAATTGGACCCCTTGAATCCACATACAGATCCCTGATTGGTCAAGACTCAAAAGTACCGAGTTCAGTACTTTTGGAATACTGGACTTTTTTCTATTACTAAGGTAAACATACCTCGTATTTTGCAAGTATTATTCCAAACGTATGGATGAATTATTACACTGAGTATAAAAATTTAACTTCAATTACTACGACGATTAAAAAAAAAAAATCTTAACCGCTTGTGGATGTATGTATTTGATCAGGAAATACTGATTAAAATAATTAAAATTTAAAAAATTACTTTTTTATGGAATGAATTCTTTTCTTTTTAATTTTTAATTAATTTTTTCAAAATTTTAATTGGCTGGATAACAGTTTATTTGGTGAGAAAATATTGCATTTAATTAATTTGTACACCAAAAAGGCCACTAAAAGTTAAAGGTCAATTTTGATAGTTTCCATCCAAAAAGATTGGTCATGCCAATGGGGTAGAAGGTTTTAGAATTTAAGCATCCAATACTAACGTTTAAAGATCAATTTTGGAAATAGATAATAATGTTTGGAGTAGAAAGATAACGTTTAAAGAACAATTTTTAAAGAGAGTAAGGCTATTTATCACCGTGGTGATGATCATTAGATAGTATTGAATGATATATAAGTTTAATTTTGGACTTTTATGTTTCTACATTTAATTATATTTATATCATTAAATGACAAAACATTTGATAGCATTATTTTGGATAGGATATCCGGAGTATCCAATACTCATGCTGAAGCGGGTATACCCGGCTAACAGGGCAGGGTATGAAATTATATACTCGGGCGGGTAACAACTAGGTATGGGTATCACGACCAGCTTGATACATAATAATCTATAATAACTAATGAAAAAAATAAAAACATAGGTATGTTTACTAAGGTGAGAATAAGTCGTTTTGTGCACCCCAAAAGAAAAAGGCTGTGGAAATTTAGAAATATAAATAAGATAAAAATTCTTAATAAAACAGACAATTTAGAAAATTAATTTTGAGCCTCATTTTAACATATAATTTTCATGGAAAAAATTCAAGTACTCCTGGATTACCCTAATACCTTAGACGGATTTTGAACCCTATTTTCTTAAATTTGGGTTGTTGATTAGTCTGGAGTGCCCTTCTGAAACACCGGATATTTTATCCATGTCCCCACCTGGTGCCCGTACCCGCCTCACGTCAGCATAACTTAATCGGGCATTTAGGCAGGTATAACAAGTACAAATACTTCGGTTATTAGTGGCGAATATCGGCATACCTGCGGGATTCCTATCCCTATAATTAAAGATGCCAATTACCTTTTGTTTTATAATAATATATTGTCATTTGTCAATGTCAAAGTGTTTTTACTCATCCATCTCATGAGTTGCTCATCTCCCATAAATAAATGTTTAATCCCGGCTCTCCATCGTTTTTGCATGTCATAGTTATTGACAATTAAACTTGGCATGTATGATCCCTCACCGAGAAAAACTCCACTCAAGAAATCACCAGTGGTTTGTTGCCTTTTTAAGGAATGTTGTTCTTAAAATAATCAATATTAATTCCTTAGAAAAACTCCAGTCTCATCTATATAGACTGTTTTTCTTTTCTCTTCCTTTCTTTCTTTCTTATTCCATTCATTTAAGTTTGTGTGCCTATTTTCATGAACAACTAATAAAAAGATGCTATATATTCTTAGAAATTCTCAATTCAACTCTCGAGGGCTTTTGCAAGTTAATTATTGACTAATTTAAATGATAATAATGAGATAGTAGCATATGAGTGCGTTCACTTAGAAAAACAATGGCCGTAAAAGTTTGTTTGCTCTCAAGCTCGATATGAGCAAGGCATACAAACAGAGTTGACAGGGGAGTTCTTGATGGCTATATATCATGTGAAAAAATGGGCTTCCCTGAAAGACGGCAGAAGCTTATCATACATAATTGCATTCTTCTACCAGCTTTGGAGTTGTGTTAAATGATCGATTAATTGGTCACATGTAATGTTTTGTTAGGCAAGATAATTTGGTATGGTATATGTCGATGGGGTAGGGACATCCCTATGATCAGCAAAACAGCACTCCCATGAAGAAAGGTTGCTTTAGCAATATCAATTTATTAGACATCTGACACACCCAGTACGATGTTAGCATCAGTTTGGGTGACATTTCATAATTACAATTGAAATTCTTCTACTCGAAATAAAACAAAATAAAAGTTGCAAAGTTTATTATTATTATGATTGAATAAAGTTGCAGCCACCATCTCTATCAGTGTACAATCTGATATCTATGAGTACCCAACACAATCAACCCCTTCGAAAATTAAAGTTGAAAACGACCCAACTCAACTGGTGATGCTGCAGAATTCTCCTCCTCCCCTGACCACTAGTTGTGAAGAACCAAGATGATCCTCCCTCTGCAACAAACTTGTGGCCCAGATTATCATTGATCGCAGAGAAAATTTTCTCCACCATAGGTACAAAAAAGAACGAATGGTTGTTTTAATGCTGGTCCTGGCCTGGGTTAAGCCCCATGTGAAAGTTGGCCCCTTAGTTTTAACTGAGTGCCTGAAGCACACGCCTTCTTTGCCTTATAATAATAAAACCAGCCTCAGGCTGTTTGGTTGACTTCATCTTTAAAAATCTAAACATCTTCACGAACCATCTCCTTTTCTTGTAATGGTACGGTCAGACTTCACTGTATCAAAGTGATATATATATTAGTATGTTTATGTATTGAATGAATTCGAGCTATACTGAAATTGATTAAAGATACAATATTAGCAACCATGGTTAACAATCAATTCATTATTTCCTAGAGTAACTAACATTTTCCTATTTTATAAAACCCTAACCACTTATGCCCGAAAAAAGAATAAACAAATATATATAAAATAAAAACATTAACAATCGAATCATGCTATTTGGACATAAAGATGAAAAAACTGCAACAAAAGGAGATTCAAAGTCTTTTTAAGGGTAATTCTGTAATTTGATTCCTTTTTATTTATCGTAACTTTTGTTCACGTGTATGTCTACTCCCGCTCCCTCCCTAAGAAAAAAGAAAAGAAAAAATGGCTATTAAAGTTTTTTGACTACCATGAAATTATAACTAAACCCTTATAACCACAAACAGAAACGCTGCTAATCTTGATTCGATCTCACATTTCGAGCATGTAGACATGTGGAATAATGCATGGTTCATCTCTATTAAATAATAAAATCAATTAGATCAACTTTGCTGGTCTTATTATATTATTATTACTATTAATTCATCATATAAGTAAAAAAATTATCTCTAAAGAAGATGAATATTTACTGGTTGTTGTATCATTGTGCATAAAACATGACAAATATTTGAGGGTGCGCAAGTGCATAAACTTTATGAATGAATCGATATGAAAAGGAGGCACAAATCAACCCACTGAATCTTGCAGTCTAACTATGTCACCAAACATGCCTATCTATATTAATTATGCCCCAATATCCCCCCCCCCCGGCCGGGGCGGGGTTGGGGACCTAATTGTCAGTAATCATAAAAGCTTTGTTACTTCATTTGGTGGCTGTTGCAATTAGCCACCCACACTATCCCACTTTTTGAAACGAAATTGTCGAAAACATCGAGTGGACACGCAAAGTTCTTTTAAGTAAACGCGCTTAAGTGAACACGAAATATTAAAAAAAAAAAAAAAAAAGAAAATAGTCCAAATGTGACCTCAAGCTCTTTATATATATGCTTCTTGGCACATTTACAATCAATCATTGTATAATTATCAATAAATTTAACTGAATGGAGTATATTGTCTGAAAGTTTCAATGAATTATCAATACATACATAATATGGAAAAAAAAAAAAAGAATCATTTTCAAGGTAATACAATTAATATTCTCTTGATGGTGTTTGCTAGTTACCTCTTACAATCATCAACAAATTTAATTTCAGCATTATGTATTGCCCAAATGTTTCAACAAAGTATAAATGCAACCCCAGACTGTGAAAATATGAAAAGTTTAATATCTTAACTATATTAAATTAGAGTAAGTAGTCCTAATCCCGTCAGATGTCTAGTGAGATTACCCGTGTGTGGGTGGAACCCACATGATCTCCCGTCACATAAGTATGTTTTATAGGTGATCATTTTTATTAGATTAAGAGCACATTAATTATGTCAAATTGTAATTTGATTTATGTTTTAGAAAAATGATCATAAGGGAAGTGTGTGTGAGATGTGTATTATATATATATATATATGCCTCGGTTAAAGTTGTTGAAAGTGAATGTACGTCTATAAAGCATTGCTTCTTCATTCAGTTTGATAAAAAGTTCTACAAGATAATACTCAATTCTCAATGGATGTTTTTTGAAGAACTGCCAATGATTTTTGAAAAATGTAATTACCGACAAATTTAATTGGTCACATGAAATGTTTGTTAGGCAATAATATTGGTTCTATATATGTCTATGGGGTGGGCGCATACCCATAATTAACAAAACAGCATTAATGCTTGGAAGAAAGGTTTAGCAAATATCTATCTCAATTCATTAGATACTTGACACGCATTTTGGTGTACGAAATACACTGAATTTTGCTGTCTGTTATGACTGTCTGACATTCCACTTAGTGTCCCAATTAATTGTCTTTGACGGTCATACCCAATTTTAAATATTCCCTCGTCCCAAATAGATATTCTCATATTTTTTTTCCTAATCAAATTATATTCATCTTTTGTTATTTTACCTTTAAGTTTTCTTAAATACACCTATTTATTATGCATAGTAATCAATAATAAAAAAGATTTAAAGTGAAATACTAAATAAATCAAAAGGCATATTATGAAATACATTCTTAAATTTTACATTTCCAACAATGTTAATTAAGTTTTCTTAATCAATGTGAAAAATGATTACTTGACAGTAGAATCTCTACAAATAGGTTTCTTTAATACAATTATAATATGCATTTTAGTAGTACAAATACGCAAAGATATAAACACATATAAAGAAATCTACAATATATAGAAAGAATAATGCCAATCATCACCCTCTATGATGATCATCCTATTTGTCACTACAATGTCACATAATTTAAATAAAATATAGGGACATGTGATGCATTTAAGTGAACTTGTAAATTAATGTCACCTAAATATACTGATAATTATCACTAGTGATTAATACACTCATGCAGAAATAGATCTAAAAACAGTCATTTCACAAATAATAATGGTAAATTCAAAAACAAATGCTTTAATTAATAAAATAAAATGATATTACGTGAAAGTTTATGAACCAATTTGATTTACAAGCTTGTTGCAAGACACACTAGAAATAATATATTGATAATGCAAAGTTCAGGGTAGAGGGTTGAATAAACGTAGAAAGAGAGGAAATAATTGGTTTTTGGACCTGAAACCTTTCAGAATACAATGTGATATTGAGCTATGGTTCAACATTTTGAACTTGAAATGGACCTAATGTAGAGCCCAAATTACTAGTTCACTCACCCTTGTTTATTTTTTTCCTATCCCCAACTTTGAGTTGGAAAAGTTGGAAGAGGAAAGTATTTGTGGATAAGCTATACTAAATACAATGTTCTAAAAACGCGAGAATTAGGATAAGTGTTAACAAAACGTCTTGAGTACAGACGGGCTTAGGTAACGCATAATAATGTGTAAAAAAGCACAAAGCGTTTAGTATAATGTTATGCACGGAGCACAATTTTTCTTCTAAAGATGATCCCCTTAGCTTAAAAGACATTTAAAAATAATTTAAGGAGTAACCATCCGGAGCCGGTCAGCTTGCGAGCCTAAAATTTTGACTCAGGCATTTTTGGCCCAAGATAAAAAAAAAGGCTCGGCCTGAGCTCATCTAGCTCATCTTACAAAAGCTAAGCTCGACTCAAGCTTTAGATTGGGCTTTTAACCATTTAAAAAATAAAATAAAATAAATTGTTTTCCAGCCTTCACGAGCCTCAGCGGCCTCACTCAAGCTTTGCCCCAAATTTGGAGCTCGAATTGAGGTTTGGCCCATCCAAGTCGGGCCGTGACAGCTCGCGCTTGTGGCAGGCTAAGCCGTGGACTGCCCGAACAAGCCAGCTTGTTAAACATCCTTGGTGGATCAACTTCTAAGTTGGCTCAGTTAACTATTAGTGTAACGAATCACGTGAGATTAACTGGCCAATTATTAATGGGATCCGAAGAAATTATGGGACTCCAAATCCTGTTGTGAACCACGTACAAACATGGCTATATTCTGTCAAGTTTAACTAAACATAGCCTGCTTTAATTTAGTGATGGATGAGTAACAGTTTTGTAAGTTTGCTGATTAAAGTCCGGATAACATGTTAATGCTCAATGATAATTTAAAAACATAAGAATAAGTTGAATGAGCAAAGCAGGGCCAGCCCTGAGTATTGGTTGCCTAGAGCCCCAGCTGAAAGTGGCAAAAAGTTGAAAGTAAAGTTTTTCCTAACATATAT
Organism: Nyctanthes arbor-tristis; assembly: GCA_963692815.1. NCBI lineage: Eukaryota > Viridiplantae > Streptophyta > Magnoliopsida > Lamiales > Oleaceae > Nyctanthes > Nyctanthes arbor-tristis. The sequence goes on from CAVNYN010054244.1 coordinate 18,293, forward strand.
TCAAATGATAGAATAAAAAAAAATGTTTGCATTAGCTAAATATAATTTATGATGGAGTGTAGTGGTAAGTTTTTAGGTTTTACATTTACCAAAGGTCAAAGGTTCAAATCCTCGTAACAATACAAATGACTTGTTTTTTAAATACAAATGTAAACTTTTTCTATTGTTTCGTATAATAATAGAAGTATACTAACTCTATTATTTTCTTTAATTTTATTTTATTAGCTTTCAAACAATGAGTGTTGATTCCGTATCACATTTTTATAAGAAAAAACGCTCCTAAGTATTTTATTAGTTATCAATATCCGGATGTATACCGTTTAAAGGAAACAAATGTATTAAAGTCTTATGAATATGATAAATATTGAAACTTAACTAAATGAACATTATTTTGAATGTTTTTTAAAATGCTATCTACTTTGTTAATTTTTTAAGCATGATGAAATTTAGTTGTGCAAAATTTAAACTATTAAGATTGCACTTGACTTGAAAATTTTAAAAAAACCCCATTTAAAATTTCACTTAGAGCCTCCGAAACCTCGGGGCCAGCCTTGGAGCAAAGCATTTAACCCCCAAATCTTGTTGTGAAACACGTACAAAACATTGGCTCTAATGCAAGGAGCAGTAGGGTATTCTTAAATTTTCGTTCACTCAAAACTGGCCGCTTCTCAGAGCTCTAGATATTGGCTCTTTGGCCTCTTAAATTCTTAATACCATCTACAACTCATTTCAGCAGCGCAAGTAACATGAATTTATTTTATGTTTATATATTGCTTAAATGGTCTAATGTCATGAAATTATTTCAAAAAAAAACTAATATGTTACATTAATTAGGTTCTATATATCTAACATTAATAATGTATACAATAGTGATATGTTTATTTTATTTTTTATTTGATTGCTCTCAAAATTAAAGTGTTACTCATTCATCACTGAAGTAAACTCCATTAGGGAATATCTCACGTGTCCTAAGGACCCATAACATGGAATGGTCACTGAACTTACTTTTGGATTACTAAACCATCACTACACTTTTATCTTTGGGTTACTAAACTATCAATAAACTTTGACGTGTTATTATATTGATCACTGAACTATATTGATTACCAAACCATCACTTGACATATTACTCATTAAGATTATTAATACACCTCCCCATTAGTTCACCGCTTAGTTTACTGGTTGACAATTTTACCTTCAAAAAATTTACATCTCAGGCAAGTTAAATGTTTTAATTGACAGTTTTATCCTCAAATTTCTCTCCATGAAATGTTTAATTTTTATCAACCAATAAACTAACGGTGAATGGACAAGGAAGTTTATCATTACTCCACTCGTTAATTATTGAAGTAAATTTATCTTGGACTACAAAAAATGTTAATAAAATACAACTGCTTCATTAAAGAAATATTAATATCTTTTGAAAACAGAATAGTATGTATATCTATATATTATGATTTTTTTTGTAAGTTCAATAATCTCAACAAGCAACGTGTCAACGTTAAGTGATATCCACTTATCAACAAGTAATATATCAAAGTTCAATGATGATTTAGTAATACAGTAGTAAGTTTAGTTAAGGTTTAGTAACCTAAAACTCAAAATTAAGTGGCTATTAAAGTAACAAAATTGCCTCGTAGCAGTTAAGCCACGACATATTCTGTTAAGTCTAACTAACAGAGTCTACACTAGCGATGACTCGTTAAAAATTTTGTGTAAAAGTTCAGTGATTAACGGATAACATGGTTTTTCTCTTTTTTTTTTTTTTTTGAAGAAAATGGATTAATTCTCATTACTAGCTATCATCAGAACACCCGCATTCAAAAACGAATGAAGCCAGGCCAGTGCATAATTAAAAGCGCAATGCTACTATAGTATCCATAGCTTGTCTACCAAAAATGTGCACTACCATATTAGCTCATCTACTAATTTATATAGTGAACATGAATAGTCGAAACACCTTTCAAAAGCTCCTTGCAATCACGGATGATGAGGCCAAACTCTATGTTATCTTTGCTCTTTGGCAAATCACCCATTTGGAGTCCATCTCGATCATTACCTTAAAGAAACCGCTAGAAGACAACCATTTCAATACCTCTAGAGTCTTGAAGGCCCATTCTTTCAGCTTCTTTAACCCGATATCGAGCTTCCATTAGTTGTATCCGGCACCAGATTTAGAACCCCAAATTCTCGTTGTGAAACACGTACAAACATTGGCTATAATGCATGGAGCATGGGGTATTTTTAATTTTCATGCACTGAGAACTCGCCGCGTCTCAGAGTCAGGGCTCTATATATATATATATATATATATGGCTATTTGACCTGTTAATGCCATCTAAACTTATTTCAGCAGCACAAATAACCTGAATTTATTTTGTGTTTATTGCTTAAATGATCTAATGTCATGCAATTATTTTTTTCAAAAAAAAAAAAAAAACTAATATGTTACACATTAATTAGTTTCTCTATATAAATTTTTTTCAAGTAAGGAAGTAATTTGCCAAGACTGAGTCTAATGGTATTCAAATAGGCTTCTCATACTTTTAAATAAAGGTTCCGCTCCTTTCCCTATGAAACAAGGAACGTAATTTAAATGTGGTAAAGTTTAACCTAAAACTAACCATGACAGTGAGGTGGATAGAGGCCGGGACGCCAATCCCAATCCCAATCCCAATTCCAATTCCTGTCCCCATTTAATTCAGGCCGGGGTGTGGATGGTGCAGGCCGGGACAGGGAATGAAGCCTCACTCTGAAGAGCGACCACGAAAGGCTTAGGGTTTAAATTTGATTGGGTGAAGGGAAGGGCTTTAGGAATTAGAATGTGATGTTGATTCATAGTCATGTTATATTTGTTACGTTGGTTTTGGTTAAATAATAATGTTAATGTTAATATATCTAATTAATTAAAGAAAAAGCGGCAGGGATGACTCGAAATTGGTGGGGGATTGCGAATATCCCTGTCCCCGTCTTGTTCCAGGGATGATCTTTCATCCCATCCCCTTCCCTTTCCTAATTAATTTGGGAAATATTCGCGCTGTTTCTATTGATTCCATGTCAGAATCGTGCATTTCCCGCACAGTTGTCTAGAGGCGGAGCTAGGGGGCTAGGTGGGCTTGGCCCCCCCCCCCCCACAAAACCCAACGAACCCAAAAAAAAAAAAGGGCAAAAATTTTTTTTAATCTTGTTAAAAAAAATATATGTAAAAGGTTTAATTTTGTGTATTATATGACCCACCATTTCAGCTCACCTCTCTAATAGCGATTGGCTTTGCCAATGCTTGTCATCATCCCAAAAACTTCAATCATTAATTTTTATTTTTTAAAAAAAAAATTACAATGTGAACAAGTATATTAAAAAAAATAGAATTGTTCAGCATGGGAGTCAACTTCAACCTGTACCTGTCACACTGCGTTACATGATAGTGTAATTATTCATTTAAACTTCTATCAATTTAAACATGTGGATTTCAAGAAACATAATAATTAGTAAAATTAAATTTGACTATTTGGATTTTCATGGGCATGATGACAAAACTAAAGGTGGACACAAATTTGATAAGGGTTAAGTAGGAAGTAATGTAAATATAGTGAAGGTCAATTTTTCTAAAAAACAATGTTGATTTCGCTAAGGAACTGATTTTACTGTAAAAAGTAAGAAACCACTAATGATTTCTTACTTTATTTAGGAAAGTATTTTCTTAGAAAATTTGATAATCCACCTAAAACTTACTTCAAACAAACCAATCTTCAAAAAAAAAAAAAAAAAAATTGCCATGTGAACAACTATTAAAAAAATATGGCAATGTGTTTGGCAACTAGACGAGATTATAATCTGCCACACGACATCATTTTATTAGTTTCACTGTTTTCAAAAAGTCAAAAAGTAAAAGTCAAGCTGTAATTGTTTAATTTTTACAAAAACAATTAATAAAATAATATCACGTCACAAATTATAATTCTAAATTATAATCTCATGTAGTTGTCAACAATATGTAGAATTATTAAGCATGGGGGGCCAAAATTGTTTACCGGTCACACTGAAAAGGTTCAAAAAGTAATTGTGCCATGTGGATTTCAGGAAATGATAATATAATAAAAAGAAAGCAATTACTAGTATTAAATTCGACTATGATTAATGACAAAACAAAGTTATAAAATATTGGTTTATTCTTGCATGTGAAAGTAATACTTTAATAAATTTACACCCACGATTAAAATTTTCAAACTTCATAAACATTCAATGTAGACACCGAGTAAGTATACATTAAAATTTAAATGAACCAACCGTATGTGAAAGTAAAAGATATAATCAAACTCAACTGTAGTATGCAATGTTGACTAAATGATTCCACTAACACATTCAGATATGTGAACAACATGATCAATTGAAAAATAACCATCGTTCTTGAATTGCAAATTTTGTTACTCGACTGAATTAATTAACATGTTACGGAGAATTTTTTACGATATTATAGACATATTATTGAGCAAACAATTAACGAAGGCATTTCTAATGCACAAACCCAGTCGCCCCTTCTCAAAATTGTGGCCTTTTTATACCCATCCAAATGCCCTTTAGCAGAATTATTTTTGTCATTTATTTATTTTTTCATTTTAACAATTATTATTATACATTGATGGCGTCATTGAGTTCAAAATCAACATGAAATGGGCGGTGGCCCCTATGGGTTTGAAAATTATTTTGATTGATTAAATGCTACCATACGATAGCCACAAAATATTTAAAAGCTTGCATACTATAATTGGACATAACTACTTGCATTAACTATCATCGACAAGTGGCAATTCATCTAGTCATCTGACTATCCCTCCTTAATCCACAAGTTTATCTTCTTTCTTGAGTACACAATAACTGATTGGAAGACCTTTTACTTTTGTTCCCACTTCTTGTAAGAGCATCTCCAATGAGTTGGGTCTGTCTACAGAAGGAACAGTGTCAACCTGCAAGAGAGAGAAAATCACAGAAGACGGTGGTGTGTAGAATTGAGAAGGTGGGAAGAGAGAGAAAGACTCAGGAATTAAAAAATTAATTACCAAATGCCTAAACCATGGTCCAGATTTAGACGGTGCTTGAAGACTTTTTGTGCCACATGAATAAGTTTAGATTAGTTTACTATTTTCTCAATGCGACATGGATGAATTTTTTTTTGACATACCGAAGGATTGGAGATGCTCTAAACAAAGAAGATATCTGATTTGGTTTGATCCCCAAGTCAATAATTTGTAAACAAAATGAAGGTTACTATATATGTAATGTAAGAGTTGAACTACACTTTGCTCTATTCATACTTTTTATCATCATGCGTCGAATATAATTTGCTAACCCGTCTCACTGTCACCGATGTGGACTCTTTGGTTGAAGGGAATATTATGAAATTGCTAGGTATAATAATTATTATAGTGTCACCTAAGTCACACTTGTCACCCTATTGCAAATTGTTTAATAACATCTTTACTTTAGATTCTAGTCAAGTTGCCCCAACAGAGTACCTTGAACTACCTTTCACATGATGGGTAGGAATACTCGGGATCAAGGCCGAAGCTGTTCTTTTTTTTACCCAAGATGAGTTCTGATTCAACTGCTTCTTCACCATCTAATCTAACTATTCTATTAATGCCAATAAATATCCTTTTTTATGTTTTCTATTCGCTATATCATATACTAATTGATTTTGTTGCTATCAGGATATTCAATGACACCAATACGTGGTCCTCATCCCATTTGCAAAGATCCACATTTTCTGAGGATCTCAAACTTCTAATAGAACTTTTCAGTTGGCCCACCAACGTTTTATTGTTGCCTTATTATGAAAAAAACAATCCCAGCTAACGGGGTGCCCTTGAATTTTCAATATCCTGCAATTTTACCCCCTCCACATTTTGTTTGTTGCAATTCAGACCTTGATTTTTCTAGTTGCCACAACCGGTCCCCATTTTTTTCTGGATCTGGTGAATCAAATCCTAGTTTTTAAAATTCTACACTAGAAATATAATAAATAAATAGAAGAATGTGATTAAAAATTAACTAATATCATAATGGTTATTGGCTAAAGATGCATGCATGGAGGCATTTGTCATGCATTTTAACTCGCCCCTTCACTAAATTATGACCTTTTAATGCATCTAAATTCCAACTACGCAACATAACTGCACAACAACACAAGTAACAAAAATAATTCATTAGAACGTTGGTCAAATCGTGTCGATTTGTACAATTTCACAATATGAAAAATGATGAACTGTCCATGTTTCGTGTAAAATCATACTACATATGAAATACGCAACAAGATTGTATATATAATTAGAAATGGGGGATTGCATAAAATCGTAACTGTTGAGTTTGGCATGCATGTATTTCACACGATAAAGTAAAAAAATGACTTTCAAATTTGTTTACTACTCAAGCATTCATTGGATCATCCAACATGTAACATACCAATAAATTTACTTTTGCAAAACAATTTCTGCTATATTATATGGTAAAATATGCTCAACTGTGAGCACTGTAAAAACTGTATTGCTTAACTACGATATACCATAAAACTATTCAATGAAAAGACAGCTATCTAATTTTATGTAAATCAACCATGCTTACGCAATAATGAAATTGATATTTAACGACTGATTCTTGGTCCAAACTCCAAAAGTAACATCAGCCAAAATGGTTGCTTTCAAAAGGTCTGCTTACATTTTCCATTGTTTTATGAGTAAAATTTACGTCTCTTTGAGAAACTTCGAATTGCTTGCTTTTCTTTAAGTGACACTAATAATTATTTAATTGCATTTCCGTTTAAGGGTAGTTATTGAAAGCTATATCCAACGTATTAACTCTAAAAAATTAAAGGAGGTTTACTTTTGCTTTTATGGAAACTTAATAACAAGAACAAATCATATGTAATTAGGAAAAGAAAAGTCTACCCCTTTTTCTGGTTAACAACATATTCATCAACCCTACAATGAGGTAAATTAGACTCCTTTTCACGTGTTTTTCATTTTATGTCCGCCTTAAAATATAGGCCATTTTTTTCTTTGGTAAAAATGTACTAGTAGAAATCATATTTTTCTTTTATACTTTTATTTAATCTTCATTATTATTATCAAACAAAATCTATATTTATATATATATAAGCAAATTAGTCTGCCCGACAAAACTGTTATAAGTAAAGATATTTGGGTATTTTCACTTTTGGTTGGTGTACGCTGTGCAGTAAATATTATATTATCCATTTGTTTTTTTTATTTTTTCAATTTCCAATTGCTTTCTATTTTTTCTAGCTGTTATTCCAGTCGCATAGGACTCAATTGCTACAAAGTGTAAAGTTGCATATCATGTGTGAAATTTGCTTTATTATATGTATTTTTTATTACACGTATATTGTTACTATTTTTAGACAATTCTTTTAATGTACAAAGTGTTGAGTTGACTTGAATATATTGACATATCATTATAAAAAAATCATTCATAAAATATATGTCCTAACGAAAAATTTTGACATGAATAGTTCGACATATCATGAAAATTGGGTCTAGCTAATGTATTGAAAGTTTATAATAATCTTATTATTACACAATATTAAGTAATCTTTTCGAACAACGCACCGTTGAAAATCTAGTAACACAATTAAAGTGAAGTAACAATCAGTATATGTAAGGGTATATTCAGAACATATTCTTAAATTGTATTTTCAACACTAGCTTGTTTGATTCTCTTTTTACGATCACATTATAATTTCACTTACCACTGATTTGACTATTGATTTGACAACTACTCAATTATAACCACATATTTTAAACTTTCATTAAATCTCCACTACTCATTTCACCTCATTATAATTTTCACATTATAATTTGATTTCATAATGATAATCAAACACCCAAATCTCACACAGCAGTATGGTTGACATGTTCTCAAATTTTAGAGATTTCCTAGATAAAATTAGATACTCATTTGACGTTGTTTGGGTCAAACATTTGTGACAAGTACAACATTTCATTCTTCGTCCGGTTGAAGGAATGGAGTATTTGATGGCAAAATTGCACTATAATCTAGAAATTAAAATAGCAGGAAACGTAAAACAGAACAATCGAACAGGGTAAGGGAAACCAAAATTGAGGCATGTACTTCCAACACTATTTGGCTATTTGCGACTCAGCGTGTGAAATTAGGCCCACGTAAAACTAACCTCTTTTTTCCTATTTTATTTTTTCTCTTGAGAAAAGAAAAAAAAAAGTAGGGGCTCTAAACATGTAGGGTCGACCCATCAGGGAAAAAAAAAAAACCATGTAGGATTGAAGTTTGTGACATCTATAAACTTGATGAATTGGTGATAGACATATATAGATGGCGAATAATTATTAATAATAGTATCACATTTACTTGTAGTCTAAAAAGTAACAAGACACGCTTACCACTTGATATTTCTAATTTCGCATCTTGCAATCAACGACGTTTAAATTTATCTAAAACCGACGAACACATATTCTCGACCAATACAGTACTTGTCAAATTCAAGGAAAACTTGATAGATTGTGATTAATATTTTGTGATGAAACTAGTAATACTACAATTCATGTGGAACAAGATTACCAAGGAATCTTTTTCAACGTGAATGATGGATGGAAAACTTAATTAATAATAATATTGAATGCTAGCTACAACCAGTCCAATACCATTTGTACGACGTTTTATTTTCCCATAGTTAATTAATATTTATTTATCTTTTGATCATATTTTTGTTCAATTTTTCTACAAAAACCTTAAATGTTTTTGCAAGGGAGAGGGAAGTCTTAGGTGGCTGTCTAGGTGGGCATAGGGACTGGCTCCACCTCAGCTAAGCTTATTTCCCCCAAAATTAAGTGGGCCCCGCCCAAAATGTAAATTTTCAGCTACAATCCCCCAACCCCCTTCGCCAAAAACCCCCCTTTCAGCTAGAACGAACAACCCCCCGCCCCAACCAAACCTTCTTCGATCACCCCCAACACCGCCACCAGCCGAACCGAACACGAACCGCCTGCCACGGAGGAGCTATCCACCAGAAAACCAACCCCACCCACCCCTGTCTCAGAAAAAACCATCCCTACCCCTTGCAGCCATAACGCGACGACCCTCCAGCCCAACCTTGCTGTCGATCGGCCCAACACCCACAGGCCCGCCGGCAACAGAGGGATTACTGCCCAAAAACTCCACCCACCCCCTGTTTCAGAAACCCCCGCCGTGGATCATTTCTGTCACATTGCAGCAGTTCGTCCGCCGCTTGCTCCTCGATTTCTGCAAGACCGGAGCCTTGGGTCAACAATGTAGGCAACTTTATGAAATTGTACACTATTTAGGCTTAGTTTGGGCTCGTATTCACCCATTGTTTGTGTAGTTGCCTTTGATTGTAATATTGTTTTCTCTGTTCTATTTCAAACATTTTCTAAGGCTAATTTCGGTTTATTTGCTCAAAGGCCCATAGCTAATAAAGTAGAAGCCAGTGTAAAAAAACATAAAAAGAATATGTTAATTTGAAATGAGAAAGCCCCAAGTCTGTATATGTTTGTTTAACATTATATTAATGTTGAAAACTATCATATTTCAGCTCTTCCGATCTCTTGTTCTCCTGCCTGAGATGAAGCTAATGGAGGCTCCAATTGATCGATATCATGCCCGGATTAAGAGATCGATGTTGAGTGGCGAATCGGTAAAAGTTTTGTGTTCGGTCTGACTGGTGGCGGCGCTGGGGCGATCACAGAGGGTTGGGTTGGCGGGAGGGGGTGTTTTCGCTTTCTGGATGAAAGCGGCTGACAATTGAACTTGGGTTTGATGGGGCCCACGTCATTGTGTGGGGGAAATATGTTTGGTTGAGGTGGCGCGGCGCCTTTATCCACCTAGGCAAGCCACCTAAGACTTCTTCTCCCCTACAAAAACACTAACGTTGTTGTAGAAAAATTGCATTTTTGTTTACGTTTGTTATATCTGTGTGTGTCTATATATATATATACATATTTGCAACCCACGTTTGTTATACTTAATAAATGCTAAATAACTAGCTTATCATTAAAATAAAACTAAAGCTTTAAAAAGAAAATATATCCTCATTTCGACACAAAAAAATAATCTTGTATTTCTTATTTATTCATCTTAAATTATAACATATTTTTTTGGTATTATAAAGAAATAAAAACTATTTACTTTTAAGCATGTAAGAAAAAATATTTTTTAGACTTTACTTTTTCAATAATATTAATAATTGAACTTTTTTGAATTTTTATAAATTAAAAACAAACTTATATGTTTATTATGCAGAGATGACTTTTGTTGTCTTAGTAATAACCATGATGATTTCATTTCTCGTGCACATGACGGGTATATACTTTATACATGATTTAACATCAAACGTCTGGTACCGTACTATTACCAGACGGTGTTTTTGCTTGATATCAAAATCGAGGCATGTACTTCCAACAGTATTTGGCTATTTGCGACTAAGCGTGTGAAATTAGGCCCACGTAAAACTAGCCTCTTTTTTCCTATTTTATTTTCTCTCTTTAGGAAAGAAAAAAAAATAATAAGTAAGGGCTCTAAACATGTAGGATTGACCAATCGAAAAAAAAAAAAACCACATGTAGGATTGAAGTTTGTGACATCTATAAACATGATGAATTGGTGATAGACATATATAAGTGGCCAATAATTGTTAATAGTATCACATTTACTTATAGTCTGACACGTAACAAAACACGCTAACCACTTGATATTCCTATTTTCGCATTTTGCAATCAATGACGTTTAAATTTATCTAAAAACCACAAACACATATACTTCTCGACCAATGCACTTGTCAAATTCAAGGAAAAATTGATAAATTGTAATTAATATTTTGTGAAGATAAAACTAGTAATAATACAATAATTCATGTGGAACAAGATTACCGAGGAATCTTTTTCAACGTGAATGATTGATGGATTATATTTAATAAATGGTAAATAACTAGCGTAACATTAAAATAAAACTAAGCTTTATAAAGAAAATAAATACTCCTTCCAACCGGTAAAAATAATCTTGTATTTCCTATTTATTCATCTTAAATTAAAATATACTTTTTTGTTATTATAAAGTAATAAAAACTATTTATGAGGCGGAGGTAACTTTTGTTGTCTTAATAATAACGAAGATGGTTTCATTTCCAGTGCACTCGCGGGTACATGCTCTGAAAATGATTTAACACTAGATGTTTAGTGTCATAATAATATTAGATAGTAATGTGACGTGATATCAACAACTGATATGAGCATATTATCACCCTCATAAATCATATTAATAGTTGAAATTACGTCACACTATCTGTCACGTACTATAACAGTGCCCGATGTTTAGTGTTAAGTCATTTTTACTACGTACTCTATACTCACATGGTGGACACCGACTCACTCTCCCTCTGTTGCGGGTACGGGATTAATTCCGTAATAATTATAAGGGTAATAGCCTTGACACATGTATTACTTCATTCATCTCGTCACAACATAAATTTCAATCATACATGGGAAAATGCAGTGTTCTAAAAAACGTGAAGCACGGAAAAAAGCGCGCATGAGCGGCGCTTAAGCGTTAAAAAGCGTTTTTCATTTTTTCTTTTTTTTTAACAAATCTAAAATTATTAAATATTTGAAATATGTATCCTAAATTAGAAAATAAATATAAAATTATAAATATTATATCTTCTTTATAATTTTAACACTTTTATAATACAAATTTGATATTTTTAAAAGACAAAAGATAGACAATTTCTATTTTATTATACATTTATAGGGATTAAGTATTACAAAATAATGTAATTGTCAAAAATAAATAACACTTACTATTTAAAATAAAAGCAAAGAAACTTATTTCACACTTTTCACCAACAAAAAAACCACTTAAATAAATGAGAAAATATATAAAAACTAATTCTCCACATGTATATATATTTTATATAATAATAACATTTAATTTAAATAGAATTAATAAACATATTATAAATTCGAATAATTTTCTTTAAAATTTTTTTTATAATATTACAAATTTTAGTAATATTATATATTAAAATAATTGTTCTTGACTATTGTTAAAAAATAATATAATAATGATGATTTTTAAAGAAGTTTATTGGTCAAAAAATTTCAACTTGAAAAAGAAATTTAGTAGTGTTGTTTTAACTTTTTGATTGTCCCACATTGAAAGTTTTTTAAAAATACAAAATAATTAAGGCCTATAAATAAGATGAGTCTTTATGCAAGTGACTATATAAAGGAAATTTTGTAGATTTTGAGGCAAATTAACAATTGTTTTGGTCCTTTATGTTTAGTTTTAAAATTAAATAATTGTCCCACATTGAAAGTTTTGTAAACAAACAACATAATTGGGGCTTATAAATAAGATAGGCTTTTATGCAAGTGAATATGTAAAGAAAATTTTGTGGACTTTGAGATAAATTAATAATTGTCTTGGTCATTTATATTTAGCTTCAAAGTTTAAATAGATATCTGAACCATATCTTCAAAGTAAAAGAAAAAAAAAAAAGCTCGCCTAGGCGAAAAAAAGCGCGCCTAGCAGTCAACAAAAATTGTTGATCACTTTTTTCCCCACTTATAGCCTAAGCGAGGAGTGGAGGCTCCGCTTCGCACCTAAGCGGCTTTTTAGACCAGAGGTAAAATGTACTAATATCCATATATATATATATATATCCAACCGTATTTAGAGCTCACTGTAATTTTAATGCTCAGATAACATAATTTCCATTGAAAAAACCACATATACAAATAGCCCCATTTTAAGAATGTGGAACTATAAATAGGGCCAAGGGGCCTCATTTGTACATAAGACCAAGTGTACCAAGCTTTCTTTAAGTGTATAAAGTTTTAACGTACGTTTGTGTTCTTAAGTGCCGTCGGGTGCGTTTTCTCATCTATTCTATAGAGTCCATTGGAAACCTTCAATAGGAGTCTGCCACATAATCTATTGAACACTATAAAATGGTATATGATATACTCTATAGAAGGACTAGCATTTTCTTGTTGTTACGGTCATTCTGTTGCCGAGTACATGTCTCTAGTACCAATCTGAAAGGTTTAGACTGGCTTAGCGTTATACTGCAATGAGTGAAACGAGAGATGATACTAAAATTGCGCTCTACCTGACATGAGAGACAACAAGTGCATGACACAAGACACCAACTGCAGGTGCTAAAAAACTTTCATCAACTTTCATCCACATCCTAAATGTTAGACAAACAATTTGGAAAACTTATTTTTCTAATAAAGAAAAGTAAACTATAATATGATAAGAATGAAAAAAAAAAGACTAATTCTGAGTAACAAAAAAAAAGTAGATAATTCATCGTTGAAATGTCACCAAAGCTGAAGCAAAATGGATAAGAAATATTTACCCGATAAAGTAAAAAATAGGTCGTTCACGTCACCATATACCACAGTACCTTCTCTGATAATAATATAACACCTAAAAAGAGGTAATAAAATATGAACAGGTGAATGGCCGCAGTTTCTCGCTGGCTCACTTTCACGACTTTAATCTTTTTAACGTGTTGACACTCCAAGCTACGGCAAAACAAGCGTGTTACCGATTGCGACCTCCTCTGAAAACACTTTTAAATATGCCATCAAAGATTTATTTTTTTTATTCTTCTCCCATCCTTCTCCACAAACTCACAACTACGCATGAACCTTAGCTTCGACAGTAATTAATAAGCATTAGCTGTTCTTCAAAGACAAGATTTGCAGAAAGAATTTCTGAAGATTTGCAGAGAGAGTTCTTGGGTGTTCTTTATTTCTAATTTCTTCACCTGTATTCCTGTTTTTCCGTGCCTGTTTGATTGTATTGAGCAGCTTCCAAAATCAAAATCCGCAGCCCTTTTTTTTCAAAAATTGGAGTCCGGGTTCTGAATTCTCCTGCGTTGAGCAAATTCAGAATTTGCTCCGACTTTAATGCAAAAAGAGGAGAGTTTAACGGAGGAAGATAGATTTAATGCCAGAAAACTTACGTGACAATGGTAATTCCCTGCAACTCGCCGCCGCCGCTGACGGAGGAGAAGACCTAGGATGCAAGCTTTTCAAGAAGTACGAGCTGGGGAAGCTCCTTGGCTATGGGGCATTTGCCAAAGTTTACCATGCCAGGAACATCCGTACGGGACAGAGTGTGGCGATTAAGGTCATGAACAAACAAAGGATCGTGAAAGGGAACCTCGCCGGAAACATCAAGCAGGAGATTTCCATCCTCCGGCGGCTCCGCCACCCCCACATCGTCCGGCTCCACGAGGTCCTGGCCACGAAGACCAGGATTTGTTGCGTCCTCGAATTCGCCAAGGGCGGCGAATTATTCGCGAAAATTGCTAAAGGCCGATTCAGCGAGGAATTAAGCCGGAAATACTTCCAGCAATTAATCTCCGCCGTCGATTACTGCCACTCCCGCGGCGTTTTCCACCGCGACTTGAAGCCAGAAAATCTCCTGCTCGACGAGAATTGGGACCTCAAGATCACCGATTTCGGACTCTCCGCCGTGTCGGACCAGATCCGACCCGATGGTCTCCTCCACACACTCTGCGGGACCCCCGCCTACGTGGCACCGGAGATCCTCGCCAAAAAGGGCTACGACGGTGCCAAAGTCGACGTCTGGTCCTGCGGAGTCATTCTCTACGTACTCAACGCAGGCTACCTTCCCTTCAACGACCCGAATCTGATGGTTATGTACCGGAAAATCTACAAGGGAGAATTCCGGGTCCCGAAATGGACCTCCCCGGAATTAAAACAGTTACTGTCCCGCATCCTGGACCCGAACCCGAATACACGGATCACCATTAATGAAATTAAGAATGATCCGTGGTTCAGAAAGGGTTACAGGGAGATTAAAAACCCAGTTGAGAACGAATTTGAATTCAAGAACTTCGGGTTAGCAGAACGGAAGGGTTTCTTGAATGCGTTCGATTTATTATCCTTTTCCTCCGGGTTCGATCTGTCCGGTTTGTTCAGTAACACCGGAAATCGCGTCGACGATGAAATGATAATCTCAAATGAGTCGCCGGAGAGAATAATGGAGGAAATCGAAGCGGTGGCGGGGGAGGAAGGGGTGACGGTGGCAAAGAGGGGATCTGGACTGAGGTTAAAGGGGCAGAATGGGAATTTTGTTGTGATGGTGAGAATTAACCGGTTAACGGAGGAGCTGGTGATCGTCGAAGTGAAAAGTGGTGGGTTTGGACGTGATATGTGGAATGAGAGGTTCAAACCGCTCTTGAATTCTTTGAGAACCGACGCGTAGCCAGTAGTTGAAAAGTTAATACCAAATTCACGTGGGATCAAAAGACAATTCTGTCCTTTCAGAAAAAGCAAATGACAATTATATACGTTAAATGTATATCTTTTTGTATAAAGTATGCTTATTATTTGCATGTTTCTCGTTTTGCTTGCATCTCCAATGCAATAATTAGTACTAATCATTGTGAAAAGTTAGAATATAGACATGGAACTGACGATCTTATAAATTTTTCTTTTAATCTTATGAAAAATAAAATGAATAACGAGAAAAATGATAATATATGATCTGTTAGTATATTTGTGTGTTAGTTATTTCTAATTTTTATACTTTGTATAATCAAAAGAACAACATGGGAGTAACGAAAGACGAGAGATAAATGTATGAACTTCATATGTCAATTCAAAATTACTTCTCCAATAAATTTGACAAAACACGTGCCAATTGGATTAAGAAAAAACATGACAACATATTTACCACTTGATTCAACAAGACTACAATGTGAACCAATGATATTTCATATTGTGTTGCAGAATTTACAAACATGGTTATGGTGTGAGATCAATATAGACATGATACAAATACGACGACCTCTTCTACAAAATTGGCATAGAAATCATCGAATTAGAAAGTAGTGGTGTATCTCATATCAATCTACTATCTATAATTGAGGTATTTTTTTTTAAAGCAAATAAACTTATTCATTTAATAAATCAGCCAGGGTACATTGCAGATAAAAGTTAGTGGAAAGTATAACTACTCAAATTGATTAGAAGAAAACAACGAGAAACTTGACCAGCGCATGAGCAACTTCTTCATTTATTAACCGACAAACCCAAAAACGAAGTATCTAAAAAAGTGCTCCTAGTAAAAACAAATCTACCGTATTCTTTTCCTAACAACATTACGCGCTTAGATCCGCCTCTAAACCTAGTAACTTGATCACATGTGAATGAACAAATAAATGTTAATTATTTTCTGACCCATTTGATTTGTTGAATAATAAAACCACGATTCGAAGAAGCTACAAACAACATTATTATTGTTCTAAAACACAGCGTGCCCTTATTTCCACTCAATTTTGTATTTTATATAAGTGAGGTGATTAGTTGTCTTATTCATCATTAACAGCATGAATAATAATTTAACCCAAATTTTTAATTACTTTTTGTCTATTATTTGTTTAAATTGAACCGTGAATAAGAATATATCTTTAAAAAAAAAAAATGAAGAAGAAAGGAACACGCAAAGAATCAGAGTACTTATCACTGATTGTTAAATACAGCTGATTATATGATAATGGGTGATTCATCTTTACAAGTGTGTTAGAGTTCCTTCCTCTGATGCTTTCCTTGATGCGCATTTATATATGTGATGTGCGAGTGTGAGCCGGCGTTCATGAGAGATGATATATTCGGTATGAGTAATCCAAGGTTCTCAGAAGTGTGAATTGTGAAAATGCATCGAGGCTAAGTATTGATTTTAGTTGCGTTCAATATTGATGAAAACACGATTAATATTGATGAAAATGAGATTAATATGTAATAAAGTATAAGACTTGTCGAGGCGGGTAGTCCAAGATTGTTTAAGTGCACAAATACGTGATGACAATGCGACTAATATTTGATAAAGTACAAGACGTGACGAAACTTATAGTCTAAGATTCAAAGTATAATTGCTGGTTAAATGAGCTTTTTAGAATAACAATGGTAATTGATTACACGAAATAATTTGATTTTATTTATTTATTTTTTTTTGGTTAGGACTAATATTCCATCTTAAGATATTGACATGATTGGCGGAGCAGTTCAATTTCTTATAAACTCATCTTTTACCCCATGTCAAATCAAGGTGAGATTCATTTGCACCTTTTTCCCAACAATCTCCCTTTTGAAGGAATAATAACCATATTATCTTGACCCTCTTCAATTGACAATCCATTCATATCTCTCCGATCTAACAAAGACGCAAATCTTTCACCATGTGTCATGGTCTTACGCTGATACAACCACCTTTTACCAAAACCCAAACCATCAACTCCTCTAGCCACCGCCTTACACAGGCACAGTTGCCTTTAGAGTCATCCATATATTTTTTCTAACTATCACAACTCAACTTTGGGCTCATCTCTTTCACTTGAATTAAGGGTCTCTCCTGTGCGTTCTTATGGTTAATTTGGGGACGAACTCTAACACCACTTGTAAAGTTTTAAGTCTCCATCTCTCGTGCGTTACCTTGAACGATGTTTAAGACCATGGACTATTCTGGTACCAATTGAAAATGTAAAAAGTATTATTGGAAAATAATTGGAATAAATTATAAGATTCTATAAATATTAATAGGTTAATTTGGAGCAAAGGTCCCCAACCTTTGCATTGATTTGCATCTCCTTCTTTAACCTTTAACTATAGACTAAGAGATCCGCCAATCTTTCGGAAATTGGCACGGTTTATCAAAATGCATAAGAGTTAACTTTCACGTTTCGTCCCCAACATTTGAGTTTAGTATTAGTTAGGTCTATAACCTTTTTTTTCAACATGTTGGGTTTTTAACCTTTAATATTAGTGGTAATATTGACGAATTTCGTCAATATTACCACTAATTTGCTAATAAAATGACCGTTATACCCCTTCAATTAAATATTAAAAATAAAATATTTAAAAACATTAAAAAATAACAATTTTTTTTAAAAAGAAAACACCCACCCCACCCCATTATTATAATGGATGCCGGAAGTGGCAGTAATCCGGCGGCCAGCTGCCTTTTCAGGCAACACTTACCAGGAGGTGGGTTGGGTTGGGTTGGGTGGGGTGGGGGTGTTTTCCTTTTTCATAAATTTTTAATATTTTTAAATCTCTTATTTTTTATTTAAAATATTTAAATAGGTATAACGGTAATTTTATTAAAAAGTTAACGGTAATATTGACAAAATTTGTCGAAAAGGACGTTTCATACGAATTTATGAAAAGTTAGGGGCCCAGTAGGTCAAAAAAAGTTTGAGACCTAGACGATACTAAACTCAAATGTTAGGGACGAAATGTGAAATTAATGAAATGTATAATTAGTAGTACGAAAAAAGTAAAATACTCTAGAGATATAGAAAAGCAAGATAAAAAAAGAGAGTTTCACCAGATATTATGGCACCATATGATGTTATATGACTACGTGTCGTGCATCGAGACAGGCGACATCATTTTTATAAAAAAAGATAGAAAAAATTTTATGATGAAAGTTATGACAGTTTAGGGATTGATAGAAAAACTTAAAAGAAAATTAGATATATATAAGTGTGTGTGTGTATTAGTGTGTGTGTATATAGATATATATATATATATCATTGTAAAATTTCTCGCCCAAAGCATTATCGGCCTGATTCAATTTAGTGATTGAATCACAACTGAATCACCAGAATTGTTTGGAATTCGGTCGAGAGAGTTTTGTTCTCTTTGAATTTTCTAAGTTGTAAGAAATGAAAAAAAAAAAAAAGTTAGTTAAGTGGTGTCAGGGGGGGTATTTATAGATGTGGGTTGCTTATCAGGTGTCATCGCCCTTTTTCGTCGTTGTTGTTATAATTCTAGATGCTCACTCTGTAGCCATCCCTTTTGTCTACATCGCGGTCTTCTACTATCGTTTTTGTATGATCCATAACCTGCTTTTCCTTTATCTTTTTAAGTGAGTCTTTTTTATTAAAGTACTGATATTGATTCTATAATCATAAGCCCCCTCACTCTCATCAAATATACTTTTAGTATTTTTGAAGTGAGTGAAAAGAATAATTATATCAATTTACCACGACTTATCGATACCGCCTCGCCTCGCTATTCCAAAGGGACAAGGCTCTTTTAAAAGGTTAGAAAATCTAGAACTTCTTTTGCTCAATATGCATCAATCAAATTTCACCTCTGTTTGTTTTCAATACACTTTCAATACCGTTTGGTGTGGTTTGAGAAGCTGTTTACACATCATTATGCCCTTATAAAGTAATTTGCACTTTGTCCGGCTAAAAAGCGATTTGTATTGCGTTGCTTAGAAACGATTTGTTATTACGCTTTATAAGCGATTTATATTTGCACTGCTTACGCTTTATAAGCGATTTGTATTTGCGCTGCTGAGAAGTGATTTAATGTATTGCGCTATTGAAAAGCGACTCATATTGCGCTACTGAGAAGCGACTTAAATGTATTGCGCTATTGAAAAGCGACTCATATTGCTCTGCTGAGAAGCGACTTGTTATTTTCGCTACGAGAGCGACTTGTATTTTGCGCTAGGAGAGCGACTTTAATTTGGGCTTAAAAGCGTCTTAAAATTTGCACTTTGGAAAGCGTCTTAACCATTTTAGATGGCCTTCTAGTTTATCGCCCTTAGGCGCTTACCTCATTAGGTGGGCTTCAAGAATATATCGCCTTTATACTTTTACCACACTTGGTGACATTCAAGAATATATACCGTCCTTTGGCGTTTTCTTTTATTATCGCTTGATGAGTCACCGTGCAGTTGTGACAATTCACAAAACAAAAGAAACAAGAAAAATTTTGTCATTTTAAGAATAAGAAAGAAATGTTACTCGTTATAACGACTTTCCTTTGTAAGGTGCATTTGATCGCCACATATCTCGATCAACAATACGTATCATCTCACCATTTAACGCATGATCACATGTCGATTATTGGCACATTATTCTGGAACAATGGAAATGCCCACTGGTGGCCATCACGTTACCTTCTGATCGCTCATTTATAGTGTCGTTGTACTAGTTTTGATCACCTACTCCCATGTGGGTAGATTAAAGTCTGCCATGTATGAGGGATAGACTTTAATCTACCCATCTCCTCCTACATGACATGCCACATAGCATGCCATGTAAGACTGGATAGACTTTAATATACTCACATGGGGTAGGTGATCAAAAATAGTCGTTGTACCTTAATCGTTTTTCTACAATGTTCGATGTTCCCTTCATTCTCCCTGACCCAACATCATCCTTTCAGCGATATCACCCCAGATGAAACTTCCAGCTCATCCTTTAAATCTTAATAAATAACCTCATTTTCTCAAACAATTCTATAATAATTAACCAATAAACAGTGCACCGCTCTCTGTAACCAATAAACGGTGCACAACTTTCATCTCTTATCCTTTAGACAATACCATTTCCTAATCCCCATACAGTAATCTGGAAATAACAAATCATGCAACGCTTTAATTCTGTAAATAAATATCATTACCGCTTATCTCCTTCATCCTTTATTCGCATTCGCTTTTTCAAGCAGGCATTTGTCGCTTACTAAATGAGATTCACTTTTTCTTATGTTGCTACTTGCTCTCGCCCGTACCGCTCATCAAGCTTCCTGATTATACCACCTATCAGTTATCACTTTATCGAGATGGTCACTTATCCAGCATGATCGGCTGCATGGAAAATCAGTTAGTTTTAACCATGTTGCAATCCTCCAGATGCCCAAACCTTACCTTTCTCTTATGGATCACAGTATCCTTTCGGTCAGCCTTAATTATTTTTTATCTACTTGAAACTTAATGCTGAACTAATCAAACGCAGCAATACGATAGAACATCACTTTTCTTCTTCTGTTGAGCTGAATCTCGAAAAATTAGAGAGAATGAAATGAACAAAAATTGGAAATCCGTAGATGCTTATCCCCCTGATCATAGAAAACGATAGTGGCGATTTGGAATTGATTACCAGACGGTTTTGTGTTGCTGATCACTAATCGTTGATGTTCCCAGCCATTTTGCATTTATTCTGGCTGATTAATTTTCGCCCAGCGATCACATTTCCTCTCCATATTGCAGATTGCATCTTTCTTCCTTATCAAAGATCACATATTCTCCATATTACCAATCACATTTTATTCTTTACTAGCCTTACTAACCAATTATCCTGATTGTTTACTTAATCGCTGGTTTCCATTCTTGTCGCTCATTATCATCGCTTTGCTCCACGCCTACCAACCGAGTTGGAACATCCACTGAACGAACTCATTATTTTCCGCATCATTCATTCTTCTAATTCTTTTCCGCATCATTCATTCTTGTAATTCTCAATTCTTCCCGTAACCAATCCCTGAGACTAGTAACTAGAATAATTTCCCAAAAATCAATCCCTAGCAGTCATCGGTATGTTGACAGCAAGAGGTATACACCATATGATCACTCGGGCTGAAAACCAACGGAATCAGATTTTCCAGTGCTGAATTAATTTGCTCACCAGTCACTCTCTGTCTTCAATAGCTTGTACTATCCTTCATGAATTGAAGTTGTTTTTCACTCATAATGTTGATGCTACCAACTGCTTCGTAGCTACATTACTAACAGAATAATCGTTCCAATCCACCTTCATCTAAACTAATCGCTATTCACATATTCTGGTAATCACTGACTTCAAACCATTATTCAGAACGTTCACTCATTCAACTTGCCCCCAATTGATAATCATTCTCATCTTTCAAATCATTGATTGTACCATGTACATCCAGTCACAAATCACACTTCTACTTCACCTATATTCAAGAGTATCACTACCCCCTTCATCATCATTCACCTGTGATAATCTCGGATGCTGCAAGTAAGAGTGATAAAGAAAATGCTTAAGAACAGAAATTGTCAAATCCACGATGTACATAACACATTTTTAAACTCCCGAAAACATTCCGTCTCCCACCACATCGATCTTCATCAGATATAAAGCTTTATATATACCAAGTCTAATTCGAAACAAAAGGCAATCAGAAATCAAGCATCACCAGCACTATCCTTCCACATTAGCCATAGATAAATACTGAATAAAAAAAATCATAATATCACCTTCGATATTAAATTAATCTCGATCCAATTGCTAATGAATTTTGACTACAAAAACTCAGCAGATCGAGTCGATAACCAAGGCACTTGCAGCTCCGAATGCATAAATATAATCCGCACTAAGGTAAAATAACAATTACACTTCTTAATTTTTTATTGAATCGTAATCAGATCTTAAGACAACACGAGACATAAAAAACTAGTTACTTATCTGGAACAAGGGAGCTGCAGCGATCTAGCTACCATTCTTCTCAGTCTCCAACATACAGCTTCCAATGTTGTATTCTTGTTCTCCAGATTGTCAATTCCATCTCGTCAAGCAAACATCAGTGTTGCGAAGGCGATTTCATGGGTAGTTTTTTTTTTTTTTTTTAAGAAAGAATCCCAACCAAAAGCAATTCATGACTTTTTGATCGAAATTCGCACATATGGCGCCAATGATTCAATTTAGTGATTAAACTGAATCACCAGAATTGTTTGGAATTCAGTGGAGAGAGTTTTGTTCTCCTTGAATTCTCCAAGTTGTAAGAAATGAAAAAAAAAGTTAGTTAAGTGGTGTCAGAAGGGGTATTTATAGATGTGGATTGTTTATCAGGTGTCATCGGGGCTGAGATCAGCTGTCCCTTCCCCTGTCCCCATTGCTGTCCAACTTATAACATAATGACAAATGTCATTCAATTTTACAACTTATACTTCTGGGCCAATTATACCAAATAACAGACGGCACTTAACGGAGGAAACAAAAAGACGGATTCCCCATCATCGTTCTTCTGCTGCAAAAAATCTAATCACTTCACGTCCTCCAAATTCTCTTTCTTTCTTTCCCCGATTTCGATACTTCAAGATACAAATCTGGGTACTATAATTACTTGGCTCCCATTTTTCTTGTTTTTTAATAATCACAGGCTTCTTGGATAATCATCAAAATTGGATAAAGCAAAAGAATGGGCAGATGAAAAATTCCTGCGTAATTTCAAAATACATTAAACTTGTGAAACTTTTCTCATTTACTAAACCAAGAAAAAAGGGAAGAACATTAACCCCCGAGAATCTGTAAACGACGACCCGGAACTGGAAGGACAAGGAAATATGTGATTAACTATTAAAAAACAAGAAAAATGGGAGCTTTCAAATGATACGCACCTTGATTCATATCTTGGAGGCTTGAAATCGGAGAAGAAATAAAGAGGATTTGGCGGGTGAACTCGTGAGGCGATGGCAGCAGTAGAACGACGGCAGATGGCAGCAGTAGAACGACGGCAGATGAGGAATCGGTTTCTCCACGCCATCTGTTATGTGGTAGCCAAAATAAAATTAATAGAGTATAAGCTGGGGTGTAAAATTTTTAACAATTATCAATATACTATAGGTTGGACAGCGACAACTAATCTCGATCCGTGTCATCGCCCATTTTGGTCCTTGTCGTTATCGTTCTAGATACTCACTTTGTAGCCGTCCCTTTTGTCTACATCGTGGTTTTTCACTATCGTTTTTGTATGATCCCTAACTTGTTTTTCCTTTATCTTTTTAAGTGAATCTTTTTTATTAAAGTATCGATTATTGATTATATGATCAGGGCCGTCTAATATTTTCCCCTAACACATCATAACATTTTTACAACTGTCTCATTGAATTATAGCTACAATTGAAACCTTTAAGATACATTATAATTTAGGAATGATAAAATTACGATAATTTCAGGATTGTTAGAAAAATTCAACAGGAATGTGGATATGTAAATAAATACGTCGGAAAAATAAAATAATAATTAAATGATTTCTCGCCCAGAACATTATGCGACCCACCTAACATTTACCCCTAAAATACCCTAACATTTTTATGATTGCGTCATTGATTATGGCAACGAATGAATCGTTTGCAATAAGATAATTTAAGAAAATAATGCTATTTATATAGACTGGAGATCGGTCTCCAGTTTAATTATTATCTCTTTATTAGTCACTGAATAAATGAAGACTCCTATGTATTTATACATATCAACTCATCCTCTAATGTAGTGATACCAATTAGACTGAAAATCGGCCTATAATATAGATAAATAGCATCACTCATTTAAAAATGATAAAATTATGGTAATTTAGGTATTGATAGAAATATTTAAAAAGATCGTTGAGATGTAAATAAATACGTCATAAAAATAAAAATATAATTATACAACCCAAAACATTATGGGGCCCGCCTAACATTTTCTCCACAAAACATGTACTCTCCGTCTCATAAAATAAGACTGGTTGCTTCTTATGCGGTGTTTAAGAAAAATGATTTAATGTGGTTGAAAATACAAAATTCACACTAAACAGTCTAATATACCCCTATTAAAAGCTAGTTTAATTTAATGCATTAATAATTAACTAGTTGTTTGACTAAAGGTATATTTGAAAGAATAATTAATTGTTCAATCTCGTTTATGTAAATGAACTGTAATTTAGGACAAATAAAAATGACAACTAGGCCTATCTTTATGGGACGAAGGGAGTATAACATTTCTAGAATAATTAAATATAATTGGTTTATAACAATAAAATACAAAATCTGTAAAAAACTTCATTTTGGACGTGGTTTAACAATTAATTTCATGTTTACCATGAAGATTTATTTAAATTAATTGATTATAAAATCATGTTATAACTCGTTCGTAATGAGAATTAATACTCCCTCTTTTCCACAAATATAGTATAATATACCATTTTGAGTAGTATTATTCATCACCATCATTATGTGATGGTGGTCTTTTTCATCATTACGTGACATTAAATAATAAGTTTAGTTTAATAAACTACATGTCACCACATTTAATTACATTTATCATTTAACGACAACACAATACCAAATGGGATGGTGATTATCACTAGTGATGAAAAGCATGATTCTTCCGCCCCAAAAAAATTGTTTAATTACCATATTGAGTATGTCTGTAATTTTGCATGTCTATATATGCCTCCTAATTAATGTACTCTACACCAAACCTATGTATTATATAGATTTCCAAACAATTAATAAAATATAAGGGTATCTATATAGAAAAATACAAGTAAAATTTAATGTTTCAAGTACATTAATTATCACTCCTTAAACTGTGTAAAAATAACTAGAAGACTATCCTTATGGGACGAAGTATTTCATATGTATCAAAATTAAAATTTCAAGTTTCTCTAATTAAAACTCGATTATTAATTTTTTTGTTAATTAACTACATCACACATGCATCCCTAAAAATTTTAAGCAAGACCGTACGTGTTTTTTTCATCGTCTTTTTTTTTTTTTTTTTTTTGGGGGCGGGGGGGGGGGGGGGGG
>CAVNYN010055198.1:395-33978 GCA_963692815.1 Nyctanthes arbor-tristis
CCCCCCCCCCCCCCCCCCCCCCCCCCCCCCCCCCCCCCCCCCCCCCCCCCCCCCCCCCCCCCCCCCCCCCCCCCCCCCCCCCCAAGAGAAGTTGCAATTCTGGTCCACGGAACAGAAGTCAATATTGTGGCCCACCCTTTCCCTTGGAAGTAGTCCTTCAGCCACTTGACAAAATTGGGATTTGGTTCTTTAATTTTTTGCTTTAGTTGGCATTACGAGTCATATAAGATAATTTTTCCTCTTGTAGATGTGATGAACGTATTCAGAAGATTCAGACAATCAAATTGATGGAAAGAATCTTCATCTGTGCAGCCCCTCATTGTCTCAAGTCCTTTCTAGGTCAGACTGAATTTCTGTCCCATATAAAGCAGAATCATGCTGACATTCTTCCCAATAGGGAAGAATCCGAATCAACTGGCGTCAGAAAGACTTCAGCCTCAGATTCCACAGTTCAAGCACCATCAAAGCCAGCTGTTTCCCCAAGTTCAAATTCCCAGCTTCATGATCATGAGCACAAAGTTCAACATTATCCATCCAGAGACCAGTTGTCTCCCGGGCCTGATTTGCACTCTCGGCCGATGCCTCTATTTTCTGGACCAATGCCAAGTCATATGTCAGAGCAGCGTCCCAATGGTAACCAATCTGTAGTCTTTGATGGGGTTGGTCCGCAGAACCGATTGCCTCAGCAAGCTTTAGGTCCAGGTGGCCTCCAACAGGATCCTTCTGGCAAGTTTATTGACATTACATTGACAATTCTCTCTCTCTCTCTCTCTGTGGATTATGAATTTCCATCAACCTCCTTTGCAGGGTCAATAAATCAACATGCGGTCCTTGCTCCATTGCAATTTGGTTATGTTCCCTATGTGCCTAATGGAACCCAACAAATCTATGGCACTCCCCATGATACTGCAAGGCCAGATTTAGCACCAGAAGTTGGACTAGAACGGGGTTCGCTCTTAAATTTCCAGCCGGTCCCAGTTGGAGCCTTGAATCCTGCACAAAGTTATCCTCATTCCTGGAATATGGGACATTCTACAGATGGCTTCATCAATGTGTCTGATCCTCAAGGAAGAGCTTATTTTCCAGGTGATCGTGGAGAGAATGTGAATTCAAATGTGGCTCCACCTTCTGCCACCAATGTGGTAGAACGAAGGCAGACTGGAAATTTCATGGACACAAGAGACGGCAATAGAATTCTGCCTCCACAAGCTTTACCTCCACTTTCACCTTCTTTACTTCCACCTGGCTCATCACAACTTCAACAGGGTGGGCCCTGCTATGGTATGGAAAGTGACGACCCACCACCACTCCAGGCTTCGGCTAGCAACAAGACAAATTCCAAGGGCTTTGGAAATGGCCAGCATTTTTGTTTCATTAAACGGCCTGCTGATTTTCCCTGCTGAGCCGTTTGTTTTGCTATTTGAACCTATTATCATTAGCTGCTCTTGCATTTTTGATGATTTGCCAAGGAAAAGTTACAAAAGAGAATTGATGAATTGGCGTTTAGAACTGTCTGTCTTCCAAACTGCTTCTGAGCTAAATTGTCATCTATATTCTCCAAACTTGATTTGCAAGAAATTTAGAGCACGATCTCATTACTCTTTTCAGGATGTTTTCAATTTTTTCAAAACAGCACTTGTTCAATGTCATGTTTTTGACAATGCATTTTTGAAAATAAACAAAAGTTTTGTTTAGAAAACTCCGAACAAGTTTGTCATTTTAGTTGTTTCCGGTGTTAAGGGAAAGAAACACAAATTATTTATTTAATTACACTTAAAACACAACTGAAAAATGAATTAACAACTATAAACTGAAATACAGCAGCAGACCTAGCTTCTCAAAATGTGAAGCTTGGAATGATCTATAAGTTGAACGCTGGTTCAATTTCAATGACAAGCAACATCCACATCCACATTGCCACAACTAACAGGCAACGATATGAGCATTACCAATTAAGTTTATATAAGCAAAAAAACATAACGAAACACTGGCACCCCAACTGAGTAGTGACTACGATTTCTAGCATTAATCTAGTGATTCACAACCAGAAGATGATAAAATGAGAATATACAAGTTGCAAAAAATTTTTAATTGCATCATTTAGTTCAAACTAAGAAGAAGATATTATGCGCCAAATGGTCTACATCAGGAAAGATGTTCAAAATGATTGGGATTATGATCTTTGGAGGAAAACTATGGTAAAAGTTCCTGGATATGGCCATTATTTTGCCGATGAAAATTTTTATAAGTATAAAACCAAAAAGTGGTGTCTTTCTCAAATGATACAAGGATATACAGTGCAAAACTTGTTCTCATGATGTTTCTGCATTGTTATTCTTATTTTCATTTTCCGACTTGCCACCTTCTGGTTTGACTGCTGGGGTGGAATCCATCAAGCTGGCAGCTATTGCAGCTTTCAGATCTTCATCCTCATCATTTAGCTGCACTTCTGCTTCACTATACTGGTCACGCAGCTGCTGTGTTTGAGAACCTCCGGTACTCGATGCCGAGTTGCAAGATTTGGTGATCCTCTCAGCATCCTCCGGTGATAGCCACTGCCCATAACCATTGGAAGCTTCCGAGGATATCATGAGACACTCCTTTGGAAAATTTCCTCGGACGAGGAAAATACTCCAACCAAAGCCTTTCAAGGAGTCCAGGTAGGCTGAAAGGTAAAACTTGGATAGGTGCTCGGGTGCCGCTAAGAGGCTGTCAAAATTATACCACTCTCCGTTAACTTTTCTGATGCAAAACCAATGATCCTCCAGATGACAAATAAAAGCATTTTCCAATTCTGGGTCAATTTGAGCAGGCTCCGCTACAGGACTGTCCAGGGGAATAACTTGCAGATCCCAGACCTCCAAAGCTTTTTGCAGAACCTGCATCCCAAAGCATCATTATCATGAGAATTGGCATTAGGAAAGTTTAAAAGAAAAATGGGGGGGGGGGTTGGGGGGTGAGGCAACGATTTCTCCCTGTTGCCATTTGCAACTGACAACTTCATCTATATTAATTTGTCATTCTCTGTAATTCTACACACACAAGCACATTTGCAATAAGATGGAATTTAGCTTTAAGTTATATTTACTTGTTTGCTAACTCCAAAAGCAAAATGTCTTTTGGGTTCCAATACACATACAGAAGGGACTTTAGTATCCAAACCATCTCTTCCATATATTACAAGGCATCAATATGTAGCTATTCCCCGCGTAAAACTTTGAACTATATGTTGATAAATAAAAGTAAGCAAAAGAACACAGTCCCCATTGGCATCAATATTTGCCTAACCACTACTAAATCACCATCTCTTATCCAGCTGCCTGTGCAAACAAAAGACTTGCATGGGCATCCAACAGAAAAAATGTCTCCATGCTTCATCATAATCTAACTGTGGATGACCTACTGACTAAATTTTGAATAATATGGCAGGAGCAGTTAAATGAATTATATTGTTTGTTAATTACAATGAAGAAAATATTCAACCATTTATAACCAAATAAACTATTTTACTCTCACCAACTGGTGAGAGTGGTCTCGGCTTTCTTTCAGATACTTCGACCCCTACTGATAAGTAGATTCTAAAGTTAAAAAGACCCTAAAACTATGCTATCCCTTTTCCCCGCTATTTGTAGTAGCCACATGCACGGATGGCAAATGGGGCAGGGACAAGCCAGGACAACCCCCCTCTCGTCCTCCCCACGAAGACATTCCTGGAAGTCGGGCAGATGTTAGACACACACACACACAGAGGAAAAAAAAAAACTCACCGCCCATTCAATTATTTTAGTATTTATTTTTTATTTTAAAAATTTAACATAAGATGTAAAAAAAAAAAATTCAAAACAAATACTCAAGACAGGGAGGGACCTTGTGACTTCCTGATCCCCTGATGAAGTATTGGGGCAGGAATTCATCCCTCGCTACCAAATAAGAAATCAGGCAAATGCAAGACGAGATACGGACGGGAAATTTTGCCATCTACATTTAGCAGTAATTTGATTGAAAATCTAGAATTATCTTTAACTTTTAAAAGTTCGTTCTTTGTAGCTAGATTTTTAGCTTTTGGGGTGAAAAGTGGTTTTTGTGTGAAATGTGTGGTGAAAAGTGGTGATGTGAATCGATATGCGGAGACTAAGATATCTAATATTAAAAATTGTACCCGGGTTAAATCATGGCAATGGAGGCCTAAATGTGACAAAGGTAGGATCAAATCGGAAATTTAAGGCTTGAATTATGTGAAGTGCTAAGTCAAATGTTTGAAAGATTGAAGCAGCGTAGCTCAAGAAATTTCGGGCCACAAAATTATCATGCATGTGATTTACATGGGAGTAAAATACATCATCAGAAAGCTTATCGAGTCAGGAGTCCAACGTAACTTTCGGATCTCAATTCCTAGTTTCCTACTAAAAGTTATGCACGTTGGAACACAAGCTGCCTGAAGCATGCGGCCTCATGCGGCTGCATGGATATAGCGTGCGACTAGATTCAGAACGCTTACTGAACATGTGGGTGCATGGCCCCTTCGTGCAGCCACCCAAGCCTAGATGTGCTTTGACGAGGATTTTTGGCTTTTTTTCGCGTTTTTATGTTTTCCCTTAATTCTTTTTTATTATTTTCTGAATTTTAGCCGTTTCGTAATTATTTTCAATGTTTCCTAATTAGTTTAGGATATTTATTTTCCTATTTAAGCACAAATTTCATTGTATGAAGTTAAGTTTTGAAGTTTGAAATAAAAACCCTAGTTTATTCCATTCGGGAAATTTGTGTGAATTTGATTTCTCGTTTTTAATTTCTTGTGTTTGTTCAAGAGATTAATCTTCTTTATGAAGAATTGTGACCTAATTCTTGTGGTGAGTATCAAATTCGAGGTTTGTTGACCAAATTGACTTTCTTGGGGGTAAATTGCATAATTGAGAGCTTGGATAAAATTCGCGCTTTCGTGATCGTATCAAGTGGAGAGAGATTATAGCAAAATGTAAAAAATTATTGCTTATATAGAGAATAAGAATGAGAATGAAAATGTGTGGTTGATAGGAATTTGATTGATGATAGGTTTTGTAGTTGAAAAAATAAGACCCTACTACTACTACCACCACCACTACTACTGTTATTATTATCATTACTACTGCTTGTGGATTCATCTTGAAAATTCAAAAAGCGGTAATGATTTTTTTATTGGAATTCTTTTCCATGACAAATTTCAGATCTACATAAACCAATATCATCTGTCTTCATTTGTGACACATTAGAAATAGAATTCTATAGTAACCCCTTTAACCATGTTTTGGCCTACTTTCCATGGAAAATTGAAACAAAGGGGGATGTGGGAATGATTTTCTATGTAATTGGAAAATAGTTTCCTTTTTCATCTTTTTCATATCACACCCCCTAAAAGAAACGACACAAATTCTTATATGTTGTATATTTATTTTAAGATTTACTCTTAACATGCCCCCACAAATTGGTAACTCATTTGAGAACGCTACTCTAGAAATCTGATTGCTTGATCAATTTGCATGTTTGAATTTATTGGACATTACTGTCATATCAAGAATTGGGGTTTCACCTAAGGATGCTAATTTTTAAGAGAAGCAAGACATGCCATTATATGTTGTACATTAATATTAACTTTATTAGATGTAGGATTTACTCATAAAAACCACAGCAGCATTAACTGATCTTAATGCCAAGGCCTTTGTAGTATAATGGCATCTGCATTGGCGGAGCCAGACGCCAATAGAGGGGTGAGCCGGAAGGGTGAACCGTATAATACACACGACTAAACCCTTTATATATAATTTTTTTTTTCAAGAGGGGAAAAAAAATTTCCGTTGAGGTGTGAACCGTATAGTATGCAAGACTAAACCTTATATATATATATATATATATATATATAATCCAAGGGTTCGATTCCCCTCCTCTACAATCCCTCTTGCAATGTTTAAAAAAAAAAAAAAAGAAAAAAAAAAGGATATTGATAAAGCTTATTTAGGAGGACGTCTAATTGATCTTTCTCCTAAAGAGTTATCAAATAGATATTTGCTACTTGGTATAAATTAATATTACACCATAACTTGGTGCATACTGCAGATATTAACATCCCACTATCAGAGAACTGCTAAAAATTGTCTCTCTCAAATCGTCTTTGAGTTTTTCCCCAAATTCTAATTATTAAGAAATAAATTATGGCTGTGAACTTGCACAAAATCAAACTCAGCTCATCATTGTTTGTGTTAGTGCTTAGGCATAACCCGAACAATTTTTAAATGAGTGTTAGTTTTGGTTCTTTGAAAAATTAATTGGTCAACCCATTTTCTATTCACATATTTCATTGGACAGCAGGTACTTTCCAGTTCTCCGGGACTACTTCCTATTTTATACCAAAATACCAACCTAAGGCTAAGACATGGGAAACTCAAGTGTCAAATATAGATTTCGGTCATGAAACATGAAAACTCTTCCATAGTGGAAATTGATTGACCAAATTTTCAAGAACGGGTGAACAATAAGCCACAATAGTGGAAATAAGTTCTTTAGTATTGGAAGATATAAAGTGAAAGAGGATAATAGAGAAACACTTTTACAGGCCAGGGCATACATTAACTCTAAAATTGAAAACATGAAGTTACTGAAGAATTTTAACTGAGATCTGGGTTGCACAGTGAAGTAATAATATTGATATATGGTATAATTGATTTGACCTAAGCCACAAGAGCGTATGCTCCAACACATCTCCAACTGTGTAAGTGTGTGTATACACACACACATGAATACTGATTTAAAACAAAACAATAACAAGAAGAAGAAGTTAAGAAAGTCATGGAGTACGAATTTTAAGTCAACTTCTAGATGTCCATACATTTTTCACATTATCTGAATATTCATTTACTAATCAAGCAACAGAATAATGGAGAAACACTTCTACGGCCAGGGCATACATTAACTCTGAAATTGAAAACATGAAGTTACTGAAGAATTTTAACTACGATCTGGGTTGCACAGTGAAGTAATAATATTGATATATGGTATAATTGATTTGACCAAAGCCACAAGAACATATGCTGATGCGAATCGATATGTGGTGGCTCCAATACCAAATGTTGAAAAATGTACCCAAGTTAAACCATGGCAATGGAGGCCTAAATGTGACAAGGCTACGGGTAACCAAAATCTTAATCTTTCCTTTTGTTAAATTTTGGCGGTTAGGTTTTTGTTTTGGAATTTTGTGGATTGAGGAATTTGTCTGTGAATTTTTGGAGGATATATTGTTTGTGTTGAGAGGATGTCGATCCACATTATAAATCAGCAATTTGAACAAATTATGAGAATGCTAGGAACGATAAATCAGTCTATTAAAGAAGCGAGAATTGAGGCAGGTAGAATAAGAACTTGTTTGGATAGGATGGAAGCTTCTAAGAAGATCGAATACAATCGAAGAAGGCTGTTAGATATCATTCTACGTTTGATTCATCTAAGAAGAAGGAAAAGATGTTGGAAAAGAGGTTAACAAAAAAATATGTTCAACCACCTAAAAGTCAGGGTATTAAATGTTTTAAATGTGAAGGGTTTGGACACGTGACTGCTCAATGTTCAAACAATGAGGTGGAAGTGATTAAGGGAGATGAGTTGTTATCCGTAGGGGAGAGTAAAGTTAAGGATATTCCTAAATTGGAAAAAGAAAAGTTAGCAAAGGAAAAGAATAAGAGAAATCAAGTTGTGGTTGAAAGTGAGAATAAATTGAAAACCGGAGATAGGGGTCAAATGCCTATGGTTGAGTCATTAGTTGCACATAAGGTTGTTGAAACCCTAGTTGAAGAGAAGGTGGTCAAGCGCCAACGAACTAATGCGTTCCATACTAGGTGTTTGGTAAAAAATAAGGCTTGCAGTGTGATCATAGATGGTGGGAGTTGTACTAATATTGTAAGTATTACTCTTGTGGATGAGTTAGAATTGACTACATTAAAACATGCTCATTCGTATAAATTGCAGTGGTTGAATGAATGTGGGACAATGAAAGCTGAGAAGCAAGCTTGGGTGAATATATCTAATGGGAAATACCGTGATCGGGTGCTATGTGATGTGGTGCCCATGCACACCACGCATATTCTTTTGGGACGACCGTGGCAATATGATAGAAAGGTGAAATTTGATGGATTCAAGAACGCATATCATTTTGTGAGAGGTGGGAAATGTGTTAAACTTATTCCATTGTCTCCAAAGGAAGTGCATAAAGATCAACTGGAAGTTTGGGAGAAGCAAGTAAAGAGGAAGGATAGGAAGGAGAAAACAAAAGGAGTTGGAGTGGAGAAGAAAAATAATTTTTCTAACCCCTTCCCAAATCTTTGTCTTTGCAGGTACAAAAGAAGAAGCATCATTACAAATCTAAAGATTCGAGGACAAATCCTTCAAAAGAGGAAGGGAATGATGTGAATCGATATGTGGTGGCTCCAATATCAAATGTTGAAAAGTGTACCCAAGTTAAACCATGGCAATGGAGGCCTAAATGTGACAAGGTTATGGTCAAAGCGGGAGTTCAAGGCTTGAATTATGTGAAGAAGTGTTCAAGTCGAATGTTTGAAAGACCAAAACTGCATAGCTCAAGATACTTCAGGCCACAAAACTATAATGAATATGATTTTTGTGGGAGTAAAGTATTCCATCAGAAAGCCTATCGAGTCAGGAGTCTAACACAACTTTTGGATCTCAATTCCGAGTTTTCTACTAAAAGTTATGCACGTTGGAATACGAGTTGCCAGCAGAATGCGGCACCATGTGGCCGCACAGCACGTCAGTTTTTTGGCAGAACCACTAGGGCGGGCGCCCTCCTGCCTGGTGCGCCCGCACCGTTCCTCTACGCGACTTGACAAGGATTTTTGGCATTTTTATGATTTTTTTAATTGTTTTTATTATTTTACGAATTTTATATGTTTCCTAATTAGTTTAGGTTATTGTTTTTCCTATTTAAGGACAAATTTAATTAGATGAGAGGACAGCTTTGAATTTTGAAATTAAAACCCTAGTTTATTCCCTTTGGGATATTTGTGAGAATTTGAATTCTCGTTTCTAATTTCTTGTGTTTGATCAAGAGATTAATGTTCTTTATCAAAAATTGTGTCCTAATTCTTGTGGTGTGTTATCAAATTCGTGGTTCGTTGATTTAATCGCGGGTCCAAATTAAAATCTTTGGACAATTTAAAATCCCGAATTGGCTTTCTTGGGGTAAATTGCATCGTTGAGAGTTTTGACAAAATCCGCGCTTCCGTGATCGTGTCATATGCTCCAACACATCCTCTACTACACATCTCATGTAATGGCCTTTACCTGTAATGGCCTATTACTCATGTTCATAGCTGAGCATTCCATAATCATGTAGACCAACTTAAAAAGGTGCATTTGAAATTCAAAAATCCTATACTCTTCTCCAAAGAAATAGAATTGGACATGCCCCATACTGATTAGTTCCTTCTCCATGAAACCTAGCTTTCAGCACTTGTATGTAAAATAAAAATCTTATATTCCTAGAAAACAGAAGAGATATAAACAGAGTTCCAAGTTTCAAATTTCAAGTATTAAAAAAACCAAAAAGCAAACACAGACAGCCATTTTTATCCTCTCCTAATCAAAATCCCACCTTTCTCAACCAGGAGGCTAGCGTTTTCTATTAATTACTCAGACATTTTTCCATTACTCAATTCAACCACAGTATTCAAATAAAAAATTAAAGGGGGAAAAAAGGCAATTCAAAATAATTCAACCTTTACAACAACATACAAAACATCCTATCCAAAAATTCCAGTTTCCAAACGCACATTAATGCGCAAAACTATCCCAATAAAAAAGTCAAACAAAAAATAAAACTGAAGTTGAAGAAAGAGTAAAACCTGGATGCTGAAATCTCCATCAAGGGAGACGTTATGAGAAAGGTCGGGAAGGAAATCACCGGTAGCAGAACCGAGCATCATCTGCCGCTCGGTTCGATCAAGATCGGATGCCAGAGCAGCCAAATCGAACTCCGAGAAAAATGGACCCTGCAACACCGTATTAACACAATGCACCGCACAGAGCTTCGACTCTTGTACCTCGTGGTACAACATCCCTCCATTGATCGCCCCTCCCGCTGCTCCTTCTTCCATCCTAGAATTCATCGATTCTCTATCTGAAACCGTTAAAGAAAACCCTTAGATTTTAGTATTTATTTATGTTAAAATTGAGTTCCATCGGATGGAGATGAAAGTAGAAATTGAATGAAATTGGTTTTGTTACAATAGCTATTTTTATTTATTTATTTTGGGTGAAATAATATCTTATTTTTGTTATTAATATATTTTGTTCTTTTT
Source organism: Nyctanthes arbor-tristis (assembly GCA_963692815.1). Lineage (NCBI taxonomy): Eukaryota > Viridiplantae > Streptophyta > Magnoliopsida > Lamiales > Oleaceae > Nyctanthes > Nyctanthes arbor-tristis. The sequence goes on from CAVNYN010055198.1 coordinate 10,733, forward strand.
TTTTAATAGAATATATTAATATATTTCGTCGTTAATATCAAATTTATCTAAAATAAAATAGAATGAATAATTGTTAGCAAAATTTTAAATTGAGGTATTTTTCCACAATGAACACTCAACAATTCAATAAAAGTTAAATCGGCTCTATCCTTGGCACTCGGGACTAAACGTCCCATGACCTTGATTTTTTCAAATTTTCATCATCAATATATAAAAATATGTGAAGTTGATGAGAGATGTGAATAAATTTATCAAAAAAGACCAAAATATTTAACTCTCTTTGAAATTATTGTAATTTTATCACGCCTCCTGAAAAGTTTTTAAATACAACATTGTAGTATTCATAAAAAAGTAATTGATTTTTTGAATTATTATTGATTAAATGAGTGAAACCCTTTATAATAATAATAATAATAATCACCACCATCATCATCATCATCTATAAGGAAACAAAAATCACTCTAACAATTCAAGGAAAGGAAACATATAACAGGCGACACAATAACTAATTCCCTAACTTGAACATAATGATTTAGAATATTCAAGTGATGTTTGTAGTTGTCCTATTTTTGTTCTTATCACCGTCCAAAAAAACTGAAAAGGTCATTAAGTCAGGAAGATAACCATTTAAAGGTCAAAAGGTCGAATTAGGGCTGAAGTGAAATTAAACCGATTTTAATTAAATAATAAAAAATAAATTTTGGACTTTTTAATAAAATTCTGGTTTCCCCCCTTTTTTGTCGTTTCTACCTGTTTTTTCCCGATTTCTAATCCGGTTGTTAAATAGTTTTTTTTTTTTTTTGTGGTTAACAAATCAGTTTTCTAGCCAATTCTCAGTTTTTCCAATCAAACCAGCCGGTCCAGTTCTTATATTAGATTATTACATATCATTTTCATTAGTGAATTTTTCTTTGTGTTGGACTAACTAGTATTCAAAAGTTTCTTCTATAAGATTATTTTCAGAATCATTACGAGAAAAGAGAATTGAGGCCTTTTCATTTCGTTTCTATTGTAGAGTAAAGAGACTTGAAAAGGATTAGGAAATCTATTTCTGGGCTAGAGGTTGAGGCCCTGAGCAAAGATAGCCATCCCATTGAGACCTCAACTTTAAATCTACTCTTTTCTTGTCAATGATATGGGAAGGTAGCTAGCTTTTCTTAGATGCCTTCTAGTGAAGTGGGAAATAGATCCTCCTCGTCTTGCAATGTAAGATGGATTGGTATTGACAACTTTCAATAGAAATCAAATACTAGTTTTATAGCTTTCTAATTGTATTTCTATCTGACTATCTCAACTCAAAACTTGTTTGTATTGTTTAACAAATATGTCAACTTACGTTAATTTTGATATCCTCCCAAACATCTAGCGTTCTAAGAAACCATGAGTGGTTTGGTTTCTTTCACATGCCACACCGCCAGACGTTGGGGATGAGAATGAAACTACAACTTACATGGGATTGGAAATAGATCTTCCGAGTCTTGCAATGAAAGATGGATTGGTTGGTTCTCAAAAAGATTGACAACTTCCAAATTTCAATAGAATTGATACATGTTTTCATAGCTTTCTAGATTGACCTTACCAGTGTATATATTGAATGAGCTTAGAATGTTATTAGTAAATCAAATAATAGATGCTAACCGGTCGGGCAAAGGATCTACCGTCCAGAGGCAAGAGAAAACGTAGAGAATATCATCCTAACCTTTTTAAGACGAAAGACGCTCTAAATTATTGAACATCAACTACTATTTTTCAGTCAAACTAGGAAATACGTGGTACAAAACAAAATAACTGGCTATCCCAGGAAAGAATATAAAAAATTCCAAGGTAGAGCAGAAAGGGACCTCTAAAAACCGGGTTGACACCCAAGCAGGAAAGCACTGTAGGTGCCCCCTTGAACCCAGAAATCTGAACGATGATAGGCAGGAAACTACCGCATAAGAGTAGCAAGTAATGCCAATGGAAAGAGTGAAAAAATGGATGACAAGCAGGACACCAAAAAGGGGCAAAAGAAAAGGGTTTAATTTCAAAAGGAATTTACAGAGAAGTTCATTATCAAAGTTAAGACTAAAACTCAATGGAAGTTGAATCAGATTTGCTCTGGAGACCAGAATATAAACTGTATCACAGTATCAGAGTCAGGGTACAACGTTATAAGAGTTCTCCTTTTTAGTCAGTCAGTAAAATTCTCTTCTGTATGTATACTCCTTTGGTCAGACGCAACCTCTTGCATCATGTTTCTCTGACGTTACCCAACTTCCATGAAACAACCAACATGCCAACTCCCTGAAGATATATGCCTGAAAACTTTATATGCAGTCAGAAAATCAAACCTACCTTTGTTAGTGACATCTATTCTACTTCCGCAATGTTTGAAGACATACTATCTGTATTTTGAAAAAGATGTCCCTTTAGACTGATATTGCGGTCTCTTCCCTTCAGACAAACCACTGTCACTGATACTCCCCACTTCAACATGGTCATCATGTGCATCGGAAAACTCTCTTGTCCATGAGTTCAAGGGTACAAGATAGCTATCATCTTTGGAATTCTTCTTTCTCTCCTCAATTCGCTTCACATTTTCAGAAATCTGACGGAAGGTTCTATTTATTTTTGCAATTCCTCTTTCGACTGGTTCCGCAACATGTGAAACGGTGAACTTCATATCATCAACAATCTAGCACATCAGAGAACCTTGATTAGTAAATTATGAAAACCATTAAAACAAAATTTAATCAAATAATCCTCTCTCTAAAAGCTTTTCAAGATGTGGTTCAAGATAGTATTGCAGCTAGCTAAGAATTTAAATTCTGATCATGCCATTTCTAATTTATAGAAAATATTCATGTGTTAGGGGTTCGTTGAAAAATGAATTCCGCATGTTGCATGCCATTTTCCATTTTAAAAAAATGTTCCTGTGTATGGCCTTTTTTGAAAAATGAATTGGCGTGTTGCATGTCAAAGTTGGAGTACCTAGTCAAAAAATTAAATATAAACGAATCTCTCTAGAAGCTAATGCCATTAAACGACATGCTTCAATATCAAGGACAAGTTTGCAAGGAATAATAAACTCACAATTTCACCACTTCCCATTACCACATCACGAACACTCTGATGCAGCTTCACACGTTTTTCTCTCTCATCGTCTCGCTCATTGTGTACCCTGGTAGATCTTTCACAGTCTCTCACCTCTTCAGGATCTGGCGGAGACCCTAAAGATGCATAATCTTCCATCACAGCAACATTTCTTATACCTCTCTCTCCACGCTTATAAGGTACAGCTGGGAAAACGTAAAGGTGTACCACAGCAGCAACACCCATCTGTTTCCAAAGTTTAAAATTTCAAAACTTGCAAGGAAACGGTCATCTACTTCAAAGATAAAACTTTAGATATAAACAGCAACTGTTAATTCTACAAAAAAGTGTAGCAAACATGAAAGTTAAATATCAAAACAGGTGCACAATGTTTATAGTGGAGAAAGTTCAATGCGGGAACACAATAATCTTTTGGTAATCATGATTAGGTCCCATGTTGAGTATGGAAACCAAGAAACCATGGAAAAGAGAGCATACAAAATTTATATACGGTAACTCTAGAATTACTGTGCACCCACATCCTTATTCAATAAGCATCGATAAAAGAACTCCGGGAACACATTTTAGGGTGTGCATGGTATTGATTTATCAAGAATGAATTCTTTTCCACATTGATTCTCCACCATATATTCTTGAAATAATTATTTTTCGCGTTTCCTCATACAGTGCCAATACATTCTCCAAAAAGCTATTCACAAAAACATTCTAAAAAATCAAAACCACACACCCCCTATCACAAAAGACCCAAAGGAAGCAATATTGCTGCAATGGATAAATTACACATCACTAGTAAGAATCTCATCAATTATGGTAACCAGTAGCAATTCAAATAAAAAATATATATACATATATAGACATATAATAAAAGTAAGGTCTCTTTGCTTTTTCTCCCGCCTATTTTTTTGCCTTTTTAGTAATTTTGTCTCATTAGGCTTTTTATAGTAATTTTTGTGCGTTAAGATTATTGGTGATGTCACTAATGACATCACCTTTTAACTATAATGTCATTTCCTCATTATTTCAGCCCTAATTCTCTCCGTTATTTTCTGTGCCTTCTCTCTTCCGTTCTTCTTTCTGCCTTATCTTAGTAATCATACCTTTTTGAATGAATTCTTGATATATATATATATAATAAGAGTAAGGTCTCTTTGCTTTTTCTCCCACCTATTTTTTGGCCTTTTTAGTAATTTTATCTCATTGGGCTTTTTATAGTAATTTTTGTACATTAAGATTATTGGTGATGTCATTAATGATGTCACCTTTTAAGTATTATGTCATTTCCTCATTATTTCAGTCCTAATTTTCTCTCCGTTATTTTCTCTGCCTTCTCTCTTCCGTTCTTTTCTATGCCTTATCTTATTAATCGTACCTTTTTGAATGAATTCTTGATATGGAAAATCATCTTCACACAATTCTCTTTCCTTTATTTTGTGTAATCCGATTTCTTTATGCTTAAAATTATTATATCTTTTTTTTTCGATTTAAATTATTCATTTTTCTTTGCGCAATCCTTTGCTTGGATTTATGGTCCTAGATAATATTTTCGTATATTTTGATTGTTTTAGATCTTATAGATTAGTGGAATCCTTTTGAAGTTTTTTGTTTTTGTTTGTGTTTATTTAGGCATTATTTCTATCCTTTGATTGTTTACCAATTTGTGACTTTTTTAGTATTTTTTGAAGTCTCTGTGAGTCTACGGGAATTAAGTAGTAGGTTTGTCTAGCGTCACATTGTTCATAAAAGTTAAGTTTAAAGGTCATCATGTGAATGGACATATTCTGTCTTATAATCCCTTGGCTTAATTTTTTTTATGACGGAGCATGTGGTAATAATACAGTCTAGCAACTGACGTTTGTCCTTTCCTCCGCCTCCATTTAACATCATCTTGCAATTTTTGACTGATATATTTGTCTATGTTTAGGGTTGTATGCGTTGTTTACAATCAAAACATATACTTAAGGAGGTCATTCACTGTTCAGATCTGAGTGTATTATGTCATGCTTGCTTGAGGAAGTTAGAGTCAAATAGTTATTCCCACTGTGATCTATGCTTTAATCGATTCTTGATGATTTTTGTATGCATTTAAACATTTTATCTTATGAGTACAATTTTCATTCGACAACACAACAAATATTTTTCAATACATAGAATAATTTAAATTATTATCAAATTTTTGCTGCTATGGGCGCATTGTATATTTTGAAGAATTTTATTCTGCCAAGTGGGAAGTTTAAAGTAGTATATATTAATTAATTTAATGAGCTTGCCTTCAGTAGATTAATGTGGTTTAAGTACTTCTATCAAATGTTAACTTTTTTTGAAATGGTATTGAATGTGAACTTAGTATAGCCTAGAGAATATTGAATGCTAAAACAGGTTGTTGAGCACTGAGCTCGATTTGTTGATTATATAGTAGATTTTATATATCCAATGCACTTTGAGAGATACATATAAAACTGATTGATCATGTGAAATGTAGGTAAAAGCAGTTGAATGTCTATAACTGAAGAAACAAAAAAGCTCGGAATGGGAATATTTCGGCACAGGCTTTCGGTTTTCAAGAGTCAAAGTGTTGCTAATTAAGCTTTGATCTTGAAAATTTAGTAGGTGAAACCTATTACACCGTCACTTTTTTTCACAGCTTACGGAATATACTTTTTCCAAAGTCTTCTTTTTTGTATATATTACATTTTATAATGATAATCAAAGTTGGAGAAGATTTTGTTTCTATTATGACATTTCTTTGTCATCTCAAATTATATTGTACAACATGGGATCAATGTGGGTTTTTGATGTAGAAAATTTGCTTTTATGATGCCTATGTTGAATATCTTTTCTTTACATGTCATATGTATTTTTAAGTTTAATAGGATAGTTCTAAATCATCATTACATTAGGTGTTTAAATGATAGAGAACCACTTCTATCTTCTCTTTGAATTTTAACCACATTAGGTGTCTAATATATCTTTCATTAAATCTTTTATTCTTTTTAATATCATATCATATCAAATTTTAATGTGATTGAATATTTGATATTACTGTTGTTATTCCCGTGCTTGATAATTCTAGTATCAGGTAATGAAATGACTGGCATTATCCCCTTGCTCTCCCCATCATATTAAAAGCATAAGCCAGAAGTTCTCAGTTTATTTATGTTTCTGACAGAAGCCCACTTTCCCTACCATATGTAGTCAAGCTTTTATAAAGCACTTACACCTACAATAATGCTCATTTCATGCATGTTATAACACGTTACATAAGTTCAGATCATGCAAAATAACATGGACAAACTCGAAACAAAATATAAAACTTTAGGCGCACCTCAATACAGATGATATAGTCTTGTATGCGTGTTTGCAAAACCCGAGCCAGAGACCCATTAAATGCTCCAAACGAGAAAAGAAATGCTACAGCAACACCTTGCCACCATGTCAGAAAAACGATTGACTTGAATGTCAAAAACTTGGCCAAAGGTTTGATAGGTGCCAACTTATTCTTGGTGACAGAGTAGAACTGGACAAGGCAATATAATGCCCAGGTCTGGCTAAAATTCAGAACAACGGCTAAGTATGGATAACTGCAAGCCAACGACAAGCTTTCAGATCATAATGAAATGAAAATTACCTTAATTGCTAAATGCGTACAGCAAAATAAGAATCTAAAAAACATTTAAGTAATGCTAGTAAAGACAACTAAAGAGCTTATAGTACCAGTAAATACACTATAAGAGCTTATACTATAAGACCATGGAAACCCATTACACAGAAATAGCAAAGGGTAAGCAGAAATTATCACATTAAGTGAAGCTGTAAACTTTAAATACTGCCAGAATTGCCAAATATAACTTACGCATAGCCCCACTGAAACTTGCCTTCCCCGTAAACACCAAGCAATTCAAAAATCATCGCTAGTAAAGCACACAACATCTTCAGTATCATCTATAGAAATAGAAATCAGTCAATATACCGTATCAAAGTAACCAAACATGATATATCTCAGAACAATGGATTGCATACATATTGAACTATTCCAATTCTCACAGCCTGATAGAAGTAAGAGCCAAGCTGCCAACTGCTAAGAAAGCAATTTAATGGAAAAGGATGTTCAACAACTCCATAAGCATATGCTTCATCGCTCTTCCGATCTCACCAGAAGTATCCCAGCTTTGGATTTCCATAAATTCAATGGTACTTTTCTCTCCACCTGCAACACATGATACATTTATTAGATTATATTCTTCTCCTCAACTGTTAGGCAACCACCACCGGAAAACATCAAACAAGCAAATCAATTTCAAGATAAGTGAGTCATACAGAAGAAAAACTCTGAAGAATCCGATTAGTTCTAGCCTTGAATTTATCGTAAAGGATTCAGAATGTTAGTTTAAATGAGATTAAAGAAACATATCTAACTTAAAGTACCTATGTTCATGCAGCAATAATACAATATATAAATCTTTCCATTCCACAAGATTCTAGAACTTTTGTGGTCTTGATTATTCAGGATTCATATATGAATGTCTTTTCCATCAAAAATCATTCCAGCCATCTTCACCATTTCTTTGCCCTCTTCTATTTGAAAAGAAATAGTTAGATCATAGTTTCCACTTGGTGTATGATGCTAAATTGATGTTTTAATAAGAATCTAATGGAAAGAATTAGTCGTAAGAAGAGTTCCAAATACATGCTTCATATGTATGTATCAATTTGAGTCTTGAAAGTCAAAACATCCGTTTGTAAACTTTGGTGATAGTTCAGCCAAAAAAAAAAAAACTGTCATGAGGGAGTCGTGCTATGTCAAGCACAATGGAAAAGGATGTCCCGGAGTCCATTCTAAATATTTGATTTTGGTAAAGAGTTAAAGATCTCAGGCATATAATTAGTCCTCCAAGTGCTCAGGGCCTCTCATGAGACCACGTACTGGTGAAATCAGCCATAGTTCAACAAGAGATTTGCAGATTTTAAGATAATGCCAATATGATGTAATCTATCATACTTCAGTTTTGAACTCCAAAGATATCAGAAAAACAATAGGACTTGAATTGACTATCCTCAGTTAACAAGAAATTCAAATGAAACACAATTCTTTATCTCACAAACAAGAATCATAATACATCAATCACTAATGATCGAAACGAAAAGAAATTGGACACCAAGAGGGCCCAAAGACTTCATGCACACATTCAACCTAACCACCCTGCCAATGTATTATGGAACAAATGCTGCAGACGTACCTAAGCAGGCAATAAGATATCTCCAGAAACAATACAAAGCAAAAGCTTCATAACAATCCCGTATAATTTCGCAGTAGAAAGCAGCATCTGACTTCAATAGCGACAAGAACTGTCATGAAACAAAAGAATAGAAACGACAAATCTTGGGTGAAGGGAATATATCTTCAAAAAGGTATCATTCCGAACACAGCAAATGGATTATAGTTTCTGGTGACAAGTTATGTACTTCATTTTGCATTTCAGTTTTCTCAGGTGATGATTGACAAATGATGCAATGTCTCTGTAATGTTTAGAACTTTCATATAACAAGAATATAACTACAGTTTGCATGTCAGTAAGAGGCATTACAGGTTCCTTCTATAATGAGCTGTATTTTTTGCAATTTTAGAATCCTGCTTCTTTTGAATATAACTCTTCCTGTTCTCAATCTTCAGTCAAATTTCTTCTCAGAACAATTTGGTAACAAACTTAAAAGACAGGGCTGAAAGATAATTACCATATCAACCATTTGAAGTTGTATGAAAAGGATATCCGGAGCTAACAAAAACCTACACCTTGAAATCATTTTATGCTGCCTCTGTAAATTTCTGTAAATTTTATGGCTTATCAACATAAAGCCTGTTCAATTTGATCCAAATTTGTACCGCAAAGCACAAGAAGAAAGGTCAATCAGGAGAAAAAGGAGAAAAACAAACCAACATTCGAAGAAAAGTTTTTTCTGTCCGTAAAATTCATGATATGACACTATATTTCGATGCAAGCTCATCAGAGGATTCATTACAATGTGAAACTAGTGAAACACATCAAAAGCTTAGGCCAGTTGTCTTACTGATTCCAGTGCATACACAGGAACCATTAGAATGAGTCCAATCAAGAACATCTGCTCCTGAAATGAAACAAATTTCACTCTTATCAAGTCTAGAACATAAAGAAAAATAAAGCAAAATAAATATTTTAACGAAGAGAAACAAAAAGCAGACGCATGCTTTTATTTCCTTTTGCATATTTGGAACCAATAACAAATGCAACAAGAAGGAATTACCAGAAACAGCAGAGAAAGAGTAACTGCAACTAAAAATTTGGAAATAAAGATGCCACAGACCTCAGGCTGACAGTATGAAGCTAAATGCTCAAAGATGAGGTACATGGAAAGAGTAAGAGCCACCACTACAAATATGGCTGCACTGCAAATTGTCCAGCTGTAGAGCACGGAAGATCCAGTGTTCAAATTAATAGACCAAAAGTTTCCATGCCTGCTTGTCGACTCAACGAAAGTAGTAAGATATATTAACGAAAGAAGAATCCCTTTCCATCCCATTGCAAATCTTAGAAGTGATAGCTTCCAAACAACCAATGAAGATACTCCACTCTGGATGGATAAACTTCCTTGTCTCTTTCAACAAAATTAATGTAACAGATAAACCAATGTAGTTGACCTCAGCAACAGAATCGAAGTCACTGCATTTTACCAAGCCAAGACTTCTTAGAATAGGGCATTAATAATTGTAAAAGGCCGGCACGAAATGGCCCGCCAATAGCTCAGGAAAAAAAAAATCATGAAAGAGGAGCATATAAACTTGCAGCCATGGTGAATCCAATTTTTTTTTTTTTTTAATTGAATGATGAATCCAATGATAATTGCGCTCTAAAAGTGTTATTTTAGTAGATTCCATGCATTCAATTAGGGATGACAAAATGGGACATCTATTAAAATTTCACATATGAAGGCCTGCTTTGGCAAAATGTTACAGCTTTACCAACCAAAAAAAAAAAAAAATGAAGAAAGAAAAAGAAACTTGCAATATAACCCAACTTGATTCGAGGTTATCTAACCCAACTTTAAAAAAATTAAAAAATCCGGCGAAAAAGAAAAACTCAATGTCCAAGGAAATTGACGGAAACCTGGGAATGGAATTACCAAAATTTCTACCTTTTTGCAGAATTATCATGACATGCATTAAAAAATTGTTACAGATCTATAACATTCCGTCAACACCACTCACTACATTAGGTAGTGCTAAATTAAGTCAGGGTAAGATAGCGAATTGCAATTGATTTATTCAATTTATCTTTTTTACCCTTGCTATGTTTTCTCCATCTGCCAGAACCTTAGGCTGTTCACTTAGAATCGTGAAATTCATTCTGTCAGTCCTAAAATTTAATGTTGAATACACGTTGAGTACACATGATATAAGTGCATGATTGACTAAGCTTCAAAAGTTCACCTATAAGTAAAGAAATTTGTTATTATAAGTAAATCATTTTTATTTTTTATCGATGTTTGAAATAAGTTATTTATTATTAATATTATACAAGTAACCCCACTTAACATATAACTAAGTAAACTTTTTTTTTTCCACTCCAAAAGTAATGTACCTACACATAATTAGAAACAACATTTTCCTTCAAAGTTTAACCAAACAACAAACATACTCGAACACTTATGAATGTCAAAGCTTTAGCCGAACAGGTGACCACGCCAAATGGTGAAATTGAACATGTGATCAAAGTCTAGTATTAAATCAATAACATGAGCACATCCCTTCGAAGTAAACCTATAGAATCCCCTCATTAAAATCTTGAATTGTTAAAGAAGTAACCCTACACATTTAATTGTTTGTCCTCAATACGACCATCACCTGCCGTCTATATTCATTCCTTAATCATAACTTCATAAGTATTTCATGTACATCTTACTCATGAATAGGAACAGAGGCAGAGTCACCTGGGGTCTAGTGGCGGCAGTTGCCCCCACTGGTTTTTATTAGTGATTATAATAGCACCGAATACCGATAGGCATCTAGTTCTCAACGCAAGAAAAACCCATAAATATTCACAACAACAATTCAATAGAGACAATGTCCAGGAAATACTGTTGCATAAGGAAGATCTCATACAGAAATAGGAAGGGAAAAAATATCCAAAGAGCTAGGAGAAGAGACTGGCAATGGGGTTGGAACTTGGACGGAACCTTGGGATTGAACAGACCAATTCCCCGGAACCGACGATTACATAAATGAATCTGAAACTTACCTTCAAAAGTGGTGATGAAGAACAGAAGAAGATAAGTTAAATTGTAGAAATCAAGGCAACACAAGATAAATCAGTGCTAGGAGGTGATCAAAACGGCCCCCGTTCTCTCCTCAACTTCACATTAATTTGTACCTTTCTTCCTAACCCAAAACTGTGCCCTTTGTGCACTGTTTATAATGTGAAATCAATTGAATTGTGTTTAGTTTTCACCGACAAACGACGTCGTTGTCTCGACAGACGCCGTTGTTAGAGCGTTTCTGTCACCCAAAGCAAAGTCTGTTTCGATCGGGTGTTGAGTGGGCTCCGCACATGGAGCATCACGCCACACCGAACTCTATATACGGAGCTTGATTTGTTTCTTTAAAGATTAAGGGGAATTTTTTAGAGAAACAAATAAGGTTTCGAATTTAGAATTAGACTGTCAATCACGTGATGCCAACTCACAGCAGTCTGACTCTAAATATGGAATCATATCTGTTTCAATAACCAGATTATATGATGTGGTAGGGGTGCCTGGTGATGGGGGATTTCTTATTTTTTAATTATTTTTTATTTTGTTATTTAAGGAATCAATTACATAATGGTAATTTCAATAGAAAATTAATAGCAAATTTTCATATGTTGGGGACGAAAAGTGTTACTATAGACGAAACATGAAAACATGTGAAAAGTTGGTATCCTTATGGACCAAAAAAAGATATAGACAAAATTGTATAAAAGTTAAAAGGTTATGACCTAGAGCAAAAATTACTTTTTAGAAAAATCAAGGGTAGTATAATAAAATAATGACAAAATTGTGTATAAGTTGAATGGTTGAAAACTTAGAATGAAAATTATCTTTACTAGAAAGGTAGTGGTAGGGATGAAATGATGATTATGCAGTTATAATTTTTTATGGGGTACGGTTACAATTAAGTAGTGGTGAAATTATTAGTTGATGAAATTTTATATATAATGAGAATATATTCAAAAAAAAAAAAAAAAAGGAATTATAATGAGAATCAAACATCCTACCACAAGACGCCAGCAAACGATTTCTATTTATTTGAATTATTAATTTTTTAATATTTTAAGAAAACATTCAATAGCCTCTATAAACGTAAGGAATTTTATATTGCTTCTTTATTTTAGAGAATTAATTTTAACATTTTTAGAGAGTTAAAGTTGAGATCCAATAAACTCTTGATTTTATCTTATTGGTCATAAACATTTAAAATTACATAGCCTGAAGCCCTGAACCATCTTTTCTCTTCACTCATCGGCGAGATCAACTTGCTCTTGGCATATATATAGATTGTGGTACGTGTAATTTTATTTTTCGCAAGACGAATAAAAGTACGGAGACTAAAATGGCACGTGCAATTTCCACCGAGGGTTGCAGAACTCGAGCAAATTGATACTCTAGAATGGAGTGTAGAGTTGAGCGGAAGGGATAACTCATATTATTTAGTTTCCATAAAAGTACGGAGACTAGAAGGGAAAGTAGAATTTCAGCCAGCCCTAAATTTTGGGGATTTAAAATAGAAAGATTTTTTAAGATAAAACCTAGAGATGGCGATATTGAATCGGGGATGAGGTTTGAGTCGAAATCGGATACCGAAATCAAACGCTTGGATGTTGATCGATGTGAGAATAATCTTCGGTAGACGTGTGCTCTTCCGATCTAGAAGAAGAAGAAGAAGAAGCGGATGTTGTTGCCATAAGCCCAAAACAACTTATGCTCAAAAAAAGGATTTTTACACGTAAGTTGTTACATTTGTAATAAACTAGTTTTTCCTACCCGTGTGATGCACGGGATGCAAGTGCTGTATTGGAAAAAAGGACTAATAATCTACCTTAGAGGTAAAAAAATTGTATCACACAAAATTAAGGGTAAACATTTATCAATACAAACTGTCTCACACATTTTTTTCTTCATTCTCGTCCAATGAGATTATATACTCATTCACAGCTTCAACATTAGTGCGATGCATGAGAAATAATGCCTTTTTGAACTTATAGTGATGCAGGAATATAATAATTAATTAAACAAATTAATAACATTTTATTATTAAAGAGGAAACTACATAATAATGAAACAGTACACCATATTACATGAAAGGAATAAATAAGATGAATTTATAGTTGCATGAACAATTCTGTTGCCTTGTGCATTTTGGAACGATTAGTAAAATCTCTCAGAGATCTGCACAAAATATCGTAGTCTTTCCTCTAAATAATTTATTAGAAATGAAAATATTTTACCATCTAATTTCTTTTCTACTTCACTTTATTTCAAGTTTATTAGCATAATCACATTTCTCTATAAGAAGAAAAGCAAAAAAACATCGGGATACATTGAAGAGTCTAACGAAGAAGGACCTAAATCTATCTAACAAACAACTTTTATAGTAAAATAATATTGTATATCATCAAATTCTTATAAAAGTTAAATATTAAAAACCTAACAAAAGTGATAAAATTTCAAAAACTATTAATATTTTTAACTCTAGATAATATATATGTCGATAATTGAAAACTATATTTTTCCTTTTCATCATCCTTAGGATGAAAACTTAATGACTTGCATTACATGGCATTTTGTTATACATCTGCTATCCTTATTTTAACGGTAAGATGAATACACTCATTTATAGGCTTGTACTATAAACATACATTGCAAGATTACTATGCTGATTGTAACTCTTCAAGCCATGCTGCACAACAAAAATTATTCGGAAAGCAAATATAGTAGAATGTAAATACAACACTTGAAGGATGAAAATGATTGATATGCGTCAAAAGTAGTGCTTCACTATTTTGGTATTGGGAGTAGTTATCGAAAATAAGTTGCAAAAATACTTATTACACTCTCAATTGTAATTTGTTATACTGACCGTATTCTTCCAAATAAAATGACTCAACATTTGTAATTTGTCAATTAAAAATTAAAATAAGTATTTTTTTAATTACAATGGTCAATGGGTACGTATTGACTAATTTCCACCTCAAAAAAATATAAGAAAGTGCGGTAATGGCCCAAATCGAATAAGTAGCCCAAAATGAATACGTGATGTAACGGATCAGCAATGCACTAGTGGGAAAAATTGGATTAAATGTCTTATAAGTTATAATAATGGCAGATAATTGCATTAATTGTACCAGATAAACTCTACTTTAATAGATAGTGCATAAAATTTTTCGATTCTTAATAAAATTTCTAGAGATTTCCTCTCTTTCTTGATGGATTCCAATATTTTTGCCACCTTTCAATCTATGTCGCCTTGCCTCAAAACATAACCAAGAGAGAGAAATCATTTTATCTTCAAGGAAAGCACATTGTCCAAATATTGATGAGAGATATCGGCGATGAATCCAGGTAGGTTGTTTCCCTCTAAAATTTCAGGGTAAGGCATGGTGACCTCCAACCCTGCTTGGTGTCTCATTTATTTATTTATTTTTTAAGGAAAACACCATAAAATCGTTGGTGTATTTTTTAGACCACCACGACATGGGGAGTTTGGAATACCCCTATTTATTATTACCAAAATGAAATATTTATTGATTGATTTATTTTTGTATTTTTAAAATTTTATATATATTTTTTAATTAGCAGAGCAGATCACATTTGCCCTGCCAACTTGTAGGCCGGATTTTACCCATAGTTATCAGACCTGGCTCGAACATTGACCCGGACAATAACAGCCAATACTTTAAATGTAGAAAAGCAAGATTCAAATGAAAATTATATCATCATATCATATAATATATAATATAATAGTTTTCAATAGGATTTAGATTCTCAATTGCAATTTTTCCGCTCTTTTGCTGACATCATTATGATGTTGCATAATAATTTGAATTCAATTGATGCCCCAATTGCTTTTCAATTGATTTTATTTTTCAAGTTTTCAAAATTAAAATTTTTTTATTTGGATATTCATTACGAGTTTTCAATAATTTATATTAGTTTATTAGTTTTTTATATTCCTTTTTTATTTTAGTTTCCTGATTTCTATTCTTTTAGTATTTATATATAATTATGAAACTTATTTCAAATAACTTATATTACAAAGTCCTTGATAATATTGAAACCAACATTTATTTCAGAATAACTTAGAAACATATTTCAAATAACTTATATTACAAATGAAACTTAGTTCAGAATAACTTAGAGCAAATCAACTGATTTATTTATTCTTCTTTTTTTTGCAATAAAAATTTATTTATTTGCGTCACGCCAACAACTAAAGACACATAATGTAATTCTATTATAATAATATATGGCTAAAATTTATTTTCTTGACATTTATTATCTAACTTGAAAATCTTCGTGACTATTTTTTTAATCTTTATTTCTATATCATTTATGTTGCAATGATTATGTTGTAGATGATGCAAATAATTTATTTTTTAGCCTTTTTTCTCCATAGATGTGAAGCCTTTAAAATATAAGCTGAATTTATGGTGTTATTTCATTTGATTTAATTATTACTGTGACTATTTATTGTTTTTTGGAATTTATGTAATGGATTTTTTTAATATGAAATGAAACATTGAGAATTTCCCATGCAACGTACAGGTTGGATACTAATTGATCGATATTTTTATTTGACGAAGATAATAATGAATTTTAGCGAAAATTTTGTGAACAAATGGACAAGAAATCCACAAAAATCTCCATTTTAATTATTTGATATTATTTTCCTTTTTAAGATGTTCCAAATATATGATCCTCTTTATATTAAAAAGTCTTACTTGTATTTCTTTACAAATATATCTATATTTAACATTTTAATTATAACTATCAATTTTGAATTTTACTCATAGAAAGGATACGTCGAGATAGTACATTCTTATGAGTATGAAAATTTTTATCTGAACGGGTGTTGAGTGATTACGGGTATATACTAGCCCGATATATATTATTAGACTATTAACTAATAATATTAAATAAGTTAGATGATTTAAAAGTGAAATATAGTAAAGTATTAATTGAGTACATAAACATGTAACTATTAATATAGTATTAATAAAATATTAATTTAATGAGTCAAATACTAAATTAAAACTGTATATTTATTATTTTCGCTATGTAAATATGATAATGTGTATTTGTCTAATATTTTGTTATTCATTATTATTGTACTTTTTTGAAAATTAATCTTCTCGTACAACCCACAAGTGAGAGACTAAACTTATAGTTGCAATAGTTAATTGTAATATAATTATTTATAGCGATGAAAATAGGGCGGGTTAGCCATACTCTGGACTCACCCCATGAGTCTTGAAGTCACCCATACCCGCCCCAAACCCACAAATTTATATAGCAAGTCAAGACAAGTCGGGTCATGAGATGGGTTGAGAAGCCACCATGACCCGGAAAAGGATTCATGAATTTTTTTCTCCTCTCAATTAATATTATGTCCAACGTATTATTAATTGATGACCGTAGAATGAAACAAAACCTTTATTTAGAATTTTATAGTTCCTAACATTAATTAATATAATAACACGATTCTCTCAAATCAACAGAAAAATCTTTTCAAAAAAATAATATAATAAAAAATAAAAATAAATTGCCACGGATTTAATAGTCGATTAGTCAAATTGTCATCTCTAATAATTTCTAAACATTTTTCTAAATAAATTTATTAAAAATAAAAAAAGCCTGGTGGGGTCACGGGTCTATGGTGTAAGTCCAAACTGACTCGCACCCATCCTGGACCCACGGCGGGTCAATAATGCTCCTTCATGCTCCTTCTTTTGCACCGATTAGACGTGACGAGTCAATTATATTAGAGGCATGTCTTCACGAGTTTATAGATTAATGTGTCAAATTGTCATCTCTAATTATTTGACTGTTAATTATTACAACTTTATATAGATTGGACGTGTAAATTTATACGATGAGTTTGGAGGATACCAGAATTATAAACTCAAACATTTTACTACGAATATTTTATGGTAAATTGTAACTCGTATATCAATTAGTAATTTTATACAACACAATTGATATATTGTACTTTATTTATAAAATAATGTCCAGACTCACACGTCAATTTTAATATAAATGTATATTATAACTCTACCCGTATAACACACGGGTGAAAAAAATCTAGTTTTATTTAAAATTGCACACTATCAATTATCAAATGCTATCTGGTTCTGCAAGTAAAGCAGTCAAACATATAAATAATAAATCCCAAGTAGAATTATAACTTGTGAGTCTCACTCACATGGAATGAAAAATTTTGAAAGAGAAAGGTAAGTGAAAGACAACATTGCCGCGATACGAAGAGAATAACATTGAATTGGAAGCTTTAGCCTCTAATTGTTAGACGGTGGGACTGCAACGAGAATGAGATGTTATAATAAGGCTGCCTATGAGAAAAATAAAGGTTAAAATACGTGAATAAGCCCTAAAATTATGAATTTCTTTGATGTATGCAGTAACCCGGGGGGGGGCGGTTCATGGGGTTTTGGGCTTCCAATTCTCTTTAAAAACCGGCTGGTGAGACGAGTCGTTAGTGGTCTAATTGCGTAGTGGTTAGAGAGAGATAACCGGACCGATCTGGCCTCCAGGTCACCGGGTTTCCGATCCGACCGGCCCGACCAATCCGGTTTTAATAACTATGATTTTACCCCATATTTTTTTTATTGGCTATTTGCCTATTTCTAATAGATATATAAGAAGGAATAATAGACTTGGCAAAATGACGAGTTTGAAGCTTAAGTGTTATTTATTTTTCAACTTTTGGCAAGTGACTTGCTAGATGGCTTAACTATATTTCAGGAGACACATTCTAGTACATTCTGCACTAACCATCACTAACTTGTGAACAAGTGACTGTTGTTAATTCCAAGTATAGGAAAAAAATTAGTTTCATAAAATTTAGACAAAAAACTACTGGCGTTTCTAATTCTTTTAGTAATGAAATGAAAGAGAATTAAAAATACTAAAACATCATATATAATACATGTATCAAATGTAGCATTAGCCGTTCCAATAGTAGATTGGGGAAGATATATGTGTGTAATCAATCAATTTGCATATCTTGTGGAGGTACCCAAAGAAGCAGGGAGATAGAGTGTTTCCCAATGCAATCAAAACTCACAAAATCTTTACACAAGAGCCAAGTCTTTGAAATCTTGAAAGCATTGTATAACTAATTAGAATAGAAAACCAAGACTATAAATAAGCATATCCCAATTTCTCTCCTCATTCAATCAAGCAAATCATCCTCTCCAATCTCAAAGTGAGCTCAAAATAGTCAAGTCCGTGACAACCCAATCGACACCTTAAGGAACTTGCTTGATATGTCAACAATGGCCTCCGCCCCAGTTAACTCTCACCGTCCACCGGCCCCATCCTCTCAAGACGACAGCACCACCGTTATCGTTGTAGTGATTGTCTCATTCGGATGCATTTTCTTCGTCGCATTTGGCCTATTTGCCCTCTGGTGCTTCACTTCCAAAAGGTGTAAAAAGAAGACTATTCAAGAAACTGATTTCATACATGCCAAAGAACATCGAAGAATCAAGGGGGAGATCGTAGAAGGGCCTCATGGGCCACAAGTTGTGGTTCTATCGGTTGAAGATGATAAACATGCTGAAGAAGACATTATCAAGAACGAGAAGCTAGGGAAAAAGCACTTGTACCAGAAATCTCCCGAAATTGTTGCTTCAAGGGACATCGAGTCAGGAGAATCCTCTTCTAATTCCAACCAGAAGGCTTAATTCGAATGTATGATGATCATCAGAGGTTGAAAAAAAAAACTGGTTGACGTTAGGATCTTTATGCAATTATTATAATACTGATGAAATAAAGAGCTAAGGTTGGAAGTACTTCTTGTGTAATTATTGTACAAAAATGTCACTTATTCTTTGGACACAATATATTCAACAAAAGAATTTCGAAAACAAAGTTGTTTCGTTGACAAATCTTTATAGTGGCTGAGATAATAATTTTACTTATCGCAGATAACATATCATTTTCGATCTGAATAGTTGTTTAAAAAAATGGAAGAGTTAATATATATTATATTGATAATACACTTGGCAGAATTAAGTTACTCAAATAATGTCAAACGGGTTAAAAAAATAAAAAGGCAATGAAAGCGAGCAAGATCAAATTGGGATCCCCAACTTTGCTCGGGCTAAGGTAGGGACATGAAATTTTTTTATATATTCATAACGTTTGGCTACCAATTAAAAACACCTCGAATTTATCAATCAATTTTAATTTCAATTTTTAGATACATGGCAACACCACATTTAACCACATATTTGATTTGACTTAAACTCTTATATCATTTTAATCATTACCTCTATATGATATAATCAAATCTCGACACCTATACGAAATTTGAATTTTAAATCTATTTATAAGTTCTCCCATTTATAATTTGTTAACTAACAAACGGGGCGGGTAACATTTGCCCTGCCACCAAGCCCCATTTTTTCCCCTCACACTCTTTTGTGTTGGGGGTTGTTGAATTTGAACTATTTCATTTTTTTTTTCTAATGGCTATTTTTAATAGATATACGAGAAGGTACAAGTAGCAATGTTATAGAAAGTGTAAGGTGTGAAAAAGTATCGAGATCGAATATTGGGTCTAGGAGCGTCTAAGCATACCAATGCGTGATAAAGTGCAATGTGTGACGAAGCTTGAAGTCCAGGTTTGAAGTATAAGCGCCACCTAAGTGTCGTCTATACGAGTTTTTTCAGAATACTGATAAATATACTTGGAAAAATGCCGAGTTTGTAACTTAAGTATATTTAATTTTCAAATTTTGACAAGTGACTTGCTAGATGGCTTAATGACATTCTTGGAGACATGTTCTTGTATACTCTATACTAACCATCACCAAATCGTGAACAAGTGAACGTTGTTAATTCTAGGTATAGAAAAAAATTGGTTTCATAAAATTAAGACAACTACCGGTTCTATATGGTAGGGACGGATCGCTACAGCCCTAAACATTTTTTAAAAAATTTAAGTCTAGTTACTCCATATAAAAAATAATTTAAATAAAATTTTTCTTTGAAGAACAAGTTAGATTGTTTTAACTTAATTAATCATTTAGCAATTGATCTATAGATATAATCAACCCATGTAAAAGTCTAGTTTTGAAAGGAATACCACCGCTTCACATTTTACATGTCATTTGAGATTTTTGAAAAAATATGTGGGATTTAAAAATACTAGTCATTTACCCGTGCGTTGCACGTGATTACCAAATGGGCTAAATTTTAAGGAAATTGTAAAACAAATAAACAATTTGAAGTTTATATAACCGGTTTAAATTAACTATTGAAAGATAGCAAGTTCACGAAAAACATTTTTAGATGAAACAAGTTTGTACGTGTATATATATAGATAGATACACAAACAATATAAAGGCCATCTTTAAAGATTTCCCCTATATTTAGGGGAAACCCTTTCCCCTAAATTTAAGGGAAACCTTTGGAAATTAGGAGAAATTATTGTTACACTCCAATCGTTTTCCTAAATTTAAAGGAACCTATTTTTGTTATTTTTCATTTCTTTTAATGGAATAAGAATATGAATAACATTTTTATTTAGTTAAAACCATACTTAATTTGTATAGTTTGTGTTTGAAATAAAATTTCACCTGTTCTAAGGTTTAAATTACAATAATGATATTTAATAAATTATTTTTAAATATTCGAATTACAAAAAATAATTAGTAGTATTAAAGTTCAAGATCGTTTAAAAAACAATATACATTCTTACAGATAATCCTTCGTATGTATATACAATAATAGAAAAATATCTGTTAACCTCCTCATTTTAAAAAATCATAATAAAATTGACAAATTCAAAAAAAATATAAAATGCATTAAAAATTCAAATGACATTAAACTCACCAATGCATGGTAGATTAGAGTTTGTTTTAGAATTGATATTTCAGATTTGGTATTTTAATTTATTAGCGAAAAAGATTAACAAACAAAAAAAAGGCAAAATGGTTAAGGTTTAATTGTTAAACCCAGCGGTCACAAGTTTAAGTCTTCTCTGAGTTATTTTACCAAAATTTTTGTTAAAAAGAAAATGAACAGTTATCGCAAAATTTACCAAATAAAGAAGGCGAGAAAATTACGGTACAAAAGATACCGAGACTTAATTGAATTAATTAATATAGATTTAAGGATTTGGAGACTCAATAATTAATTTACTTCGTTATTTAAAAATCTCTTTTTAATTTTGATAATCACATGAGGTGTCATAAATGTATTTGTAGCTCCGTCTCTGGCTTCTAGCTAGTTAAGACCTTTGTGGTTTGATGACATCTTAGTGAATTTCACGTGCCCTTGATCAATGTTCGATTCTCCACCCAATGGTCCCTTTGTAATCTATGAAAAATAAAGCAAAAAAATTGCCGGTTCTAATTCTTTTAGTAAAAGATAATTTTAAATACTAAATACATCGTGTGATATATCTTCAATATTGTGTATCAAAGGTACTATTACCCCTTCCAATAATGGACATGGGAAGATGTGTTTGTAATCAATTTGCATTTGCATATCTTGTGGGGGTACGCAAAGAAGCAGGGAGAAATATAGAGTGTTTTCCAATGCAATCAAAACTCACAAAATCTTTACACAAGAGTCAAGTCTTTGCAATCTTGAAAGCATTGTATAACACAGAATAGAAACCAGGGCTATAAATAAGCATCACAATTTGTCTCCTCCTCATTCAACCAACCAAATAATCCTCTCCAGTCTTGAAGTGAGCTCGAAATAGCAAGTCGGCGACAACCTGACCTCTCAAGAAACTTACTCGATAAGTCAACAATGGCCTCCGCTCCGGTTAACTCTCCCCATCCACCGGCCCCATCCTCTCAAGATGACAGCACCACCGTTCTCATTGCAGTAATTGTCTCGTTCGGCTGCATTTTCTTTGTCGCATTCTCCCTATTTGCCATCTGGTTCTTCACTTCCAAAAGGTGCAAAAAGAAGACCATGCAAGAAACTGATATCATACACGCGAATGAACATCGTAGAATCAAGGGGGAGATTGTAGAAGGGCCTCACGGGCCACAAAATGTGGTTCTATCGGTCGAAGATGATAAACATGTTGAAGAAAACATTATCAAGAAGGAGAAGCTAGGGAAAAATAACTTGCACGCGAAATCTCCCGAAATTGTTACTTCAAGGGACATTGAGGCGGGAGAATCCTCTTCTAATTCCTACCAGAAGGCTTGAATGCATGATGATCATCAGAGGTTGAAGAAAACTGGTTGACATTATGCAATAATAATAATGACGATGAAATAAAGAGCAAAAACTGGTTGATAAACACTTGTTTTGTAATTATTGTACAAAAATGTCACTTATTCTTTGGATACAATATATATATTCAATAAAAGAATTTATTAAAAAAAGTTGTTTTGTTGGATTGAAGGTAAATGGGCTGTCAATTGGTGAATATTTGAATGCTGAATGAATTTATGACAACCTTTATAACGTGTCACATAATAATTTACTCATAGCAATATATTATTTTCGATCTGCAAGGTTGTTTAGAAAAATAGAAGAGTTAATATATATTACATACAAAATTAGTTTAATCAGATAACTCAAATTTAAGAATGACAAACCCGTAAAAAAAAAAAAAGGCCATGAAAACGAGCAAGATCAAATTGGGATCCCCCACTAAGCTTACTCCGGACACCAAAGTAGTCAAATTAACTCGAGATTTTGAGCTCCTTAAGTTCAGCTTTCTTGAAAGATAAGTTCACCACTTAACGTGGCCGTGAAACTAAACAATTTCTTTATGTAAGTATCTCGATCATCATATATATGTTCTTGTTTTCATTATTCATTTCTCCTTATTACATATTTTCTCATATCAGATACCTCTGTTCGAATTTTGAATT
>CAVNYN010055470.1:0-30249 GCA_963692815.1 Nyctanthes arbor-tristis
CCCCCCCCCCCCAAAAAAAAAAAAAAACACAACAAACAAAAAAAAAAAAACCACCAAAGAAAAAAGCCCATGTGGCAATACATGGGTGGCTGATTTATAAAAAGGTGGGATCCATTTTGACCACCCATGTATTGCCACAACGATATGGTAACATACCCTCATGAAGGTATATTAAATTTATGCACAACAGATTAGGAAATGGGAAGTTGCACCACTGGTCAATCTATTCTCCAAGTAGAATCTATGCCCGAAAACCATTAAAAAGAAAAGGAGCAAACTAGTCAGAGCCAGTTTGTTTGGTAGTGTTTATTTAATCCTTTTTTCCCCCAAGCTCATTTTCAGATACTGGTTCTTTAAGAACATTATTTTTCACATAATCCAATAACTTTTCCTTCATTTTGAACCACATTCTCCCAAAAAAAAATATATCATTTCTCCAACAGAAATCTCTCCCCAGTAAACTCTAATTATAGTTTGCACAATCAGTCCTCAACAGTGAAAAGCTTCCAGATCTCTGTTATTCATGTAACCCTCAACAGTCCAACTTCATAAAGCTAGACTTTGCTTCTCATCTTTGATCTCTTTAGAAAAACTTGAACCAGCACATGTTTCAACAAGGACCATGTGACAATTTAACGGAGGTTCAGACACTTTTTCCTTCGAGGATTGATTGTTCAGCTATAACTAGAATTCAGCAGCATGCTTCTTTTAAGAGGCTAGAAACTGACTTGCTACTCAGGAAGGTTGAAGACCAATGCAACAATATTCCAAATAAAGAAATTTAAAAGACAAATATGAAGTCCTCACCTGATTGGCAGCTTGAACATCAATTCTAAGATCATTTTGGGAACTTTGATCAGAAGCAGTTCTACCTGTTGCATGAGTCACCAGGAAGTTTTTCTCCTCCAATTTCCGCCGAAGTATATTTTTTCCATTATCCAAAATCTTCAAAAATATACTCATATCAGCATCAGAAACACCCATAAACAGATTCTTATCCATAAAGGTTTTCAAGCGGGATAATACTCTCTCCAAAATGACTGTAGAATCTGTTTCTATTAGAAATTTCAGTAAATTATTGATTCTTTGTAGCTGAGCAGCTGTAAAATGTAGCTCCAACATGGAATCACTAAGTGACCATGCAACTTCAAGCAAAAAATCTCTGAACTGGGCCTGTCTTAATGCATGAACTTCACATGCTGATGTTGGAGCTGATGGGTGTCTGTTGAAGCAAATAGATGCATCCAACTTTTGTTGAATATTCGCCATTTCTGCACACGTGTCATTATCTCCAATGAGAATTGGAATGAAATTGGATAGGCCAGACTCATTCTCAACCTGCAGAAGAAACAATTTCAATACACCTAAAAGAAAAAGATCGGAAGAGCAATAAGTAAACGTCATACTGATTCTTTCAGCAGCTCTTAAATTGATCCTATAATGAGAAATTCTACGTTGTCTATGAATGAATAATATCTAGCCAGTCCATCTCACTCCATCAAGATATTCTTGATATCAATTTCAGTTAAGTTCTTTTTATCCAACAAAGTACAGTTCTAAACTACACATTTGAAGACCATGTGTTTCCCAAAAGATCATATTGATCTTTATAAGGAAACACCTCACCATATTGTGCACGGAGTGCTTTTTCTTCTTTCCGTAAACTGAAATGCATTTTTAAGCTTCACAATCCAGGAGTGTGGAACGATGGGACTCAATCAATTAATGCAAATGTTGCATATTCAGGTCAGCGTGTCAGATTTTACAATTGAGTGCGTATCCAATGTTAAAGTTACCAACAAGAAAGAAGGCAGTTTTGAACAAATGCTTAACCTAGATTACAAGTAACCCAGAATCGGGTAATGATTAATTATAGTGTAAAGTAGCCAAAATGCATATAGTTTGTTGTACAAGAGCGAAGGAAATGGGAAGAATAGTTTTGATATGGGGACCACCTATGAAGACCACAGGAATGAATCCACATGGGAGTTCTTACTTTTTGTAACTAATGTGGTTGGTCTCCATATCAAAACTGATGGGTAGAATATGGTTCTCACTTCAATAAATGCCGGGCCAAAAATATCTGGCTCAGTTTGAGGGATATGTATCTTCAATAATTGATGGTCTAAACTCCTATTGCTCCCTTCATTCTTGCGAGAAACTGGTGAAACACAAATATCATACGCAAGATACCGACCAGCAAAGGAGACAAGAAACCTGAATATAGAATGAAAATTTTGGTGATATACTGGAAGAAGATAGAGCTACGTATAATTCTAAGTTAATAGGAATACAAAGATTAAGGAAAATATTTGAAGTTAAATATGTTTTTCCAATACATGTAAAAAACTAAAACACTATTTTGCTAAAACAATCAAGCGCTCAAATTATGTCACCATCTCTTTCCTACAAAAAAATTTAGACATGGAAATACATAAGATTTTTGGAAATTTATTCAATTTGTTTGGTGGATCAACTAAATTCCAAGCCCATTTTATCATTATGATTTTTCCCCAGCAGGATAAAGAAACCTGTATCAACGTTCTTTTTACACCAGTAGCTTTTCCATGCCAGGAACCACATAACGATATATCTAAAAATGCAGCACAAGGCCTTGCATTGCCCCAAGAATAATCTCACATTGCTTTCTGTAATTAGGTCCGTCTGCATCAAAAAAATTTTTTTTCTTGGTATCATATCATCTGTCAAAATCCTGGCCCCAACAAAGTATCTACGTTAGCTTGTCTTTTCAGCAATTTCAACCCCTGATGAATGATCCAAACAGTATATCATGCCTGTATGGTCATTGCAATTGCAAAGACCTATAAAGACACAAGAAGAACAGATCCAAACCCCCCACCCAAAAAAAAAAAAAAAACCCAAAACAACCAAAAAAAAAATAATAATAATAATAATAGTAATAAAGAAGCGGTAGAGGTAATTGTTATAACTATGGTTAATCTTTGAAAACAACACAGGAAAAGAGAATTAAAGGAAAGAAGTTAATAGCTTGAGGTCCAAATGTCAAGAAGAGATGTACTGTTCAGCCAGTGGATAGTTTAAACTACAGCACTATCATACCTAAATTTTGGTTGAAGTAGATTACTTCCACAGGCAACAAAATCCAAAGGCTTGCCTGCCTCAAAGCATGTTGGATGTATATAATGAATCTTTGGGGCTTGTCCCTTGACCTTGACTTTCACTACAGAAGTTCCATCTGTTTTCACATAGCATCCAGCAAAATGTTAAAAAGACTAAAAGAGAGAATCTTCAATGTAAATCAACAATGAAAATTTTCCTCCGAACTTACAACCAAAAAGATAAAAGATAAAATTAAAACGCATAACGGGGGCTTTCTTCATCCTCCACAAGAATAATCACACTCCAACTTGTATGTTTTTATGCCGCATCATTATGTTGTTTCTATGGTACAAGTTTCAGTGTTTCACATAATACTAAAAATTCCTTCATTTTTCCTTCTTCATTACCAGACTAACCAACGCTTAACCTCCTCTGAAATCCTTACACTTTTGAAGCCTTCGTGGCAGCACTGGTGACTAACAAAAGTATTAAATCTTCTACGATTGATTAAGCATTATTTTATATACAATTGAAGGCCATAAGCATTGAAGCATTGTTTAGAAAACCCTCACCGGCCAAAAGAAAAAACCGGGAACTCACCAGAAAACTGACCCTAGCTACCAAGAAAAACTCGATTCTACTGGAAAAAAACAACTAAGAATAAATTAAAAAAAAGGTTCCAAATTTTTTAG
The DNA here is from genome assembly GCA_963692815.1 of Nyctanthes arbor-tristis. Lineage (NCBI taxonomy): Eukaryota > Viridiplantae > Streptophyta > Magnoliopsida > Lamiales > Oleaceae > Nyctanthes > Nyctanthes arbor-tristis. The sequence continues at coordinate 3,774 of CAVNYN010055470.1, forward strand.
TACAAAAATTTTAAAAATAGCTTATTTTTAAGGTAAAAATCAATTTTTTAATTGAAACCAGTTCAACCCTGGTCAACTTTTTTGTCCCTTGACCAGCTGACCTGTTACCTTTTCTAGTTCGACGACCTATCTGGCTTTCTAAACATTGATTGAAGCGTAGCCATGACCATCCACACACAAACCTAAAAGAATATCCCATGGATTCTTCACAATTACAATTAAGACGCCCTCTATTTAGAGTCTCAACCCTGGAAATAAACCTCCAATAGAATCTCTATTTTAATTGGCCATTGACGTCTAGAAACATAGGAAACACAATATATATTTCTTCGGGGGAAAAGGGATAGAAATAAGAGCTAAATATAAAGAGTAAGTTTGAGTGTGTCAAGAATCTCTCTAAGCTTCAAGCTGCTATCAGTAATGTAGAATACGCTCTTTTAAATAAAAAGGCTGTTTGAGATGTTTTATGAAGCTAAGTCTAGTTATAAAATGATATTACACACTGAACGTGAAGGGCAGCCAGTTAGCTGCCAAAAGAAGGAGCAGTAAGTGATAATTGAAACTTGACATATGATTTGTACATTATACATGTTAGATGCCAGCTAACCTTGTGTAACACGAAATATCATGTTATCAAGATAAACAAGCATTGTTCCTCTTCCAGATAGCATGCTCCCAGGTGAGACAATAAGGTCCCTTATGCGTACAACAGACTCCTCCAACAGCTGCACAATACAACAATATTTCAAACTTTCATTAATCTACACCATTCACTTGACCTCATTATAATTTCTCATTATAATTCAATTTGAATAAATAGATTCAAACAGCCACTTGTTAAAGAGAGAAAAAGACATTTGCAGCAAAATTTTGAATCTCTCTCATACATGCCGTATGTCAGATGGAAAGCAAAATGTATTCGGATGGATTCTATTTAATTTTCCAATTATTTATACCTCATAATCCAATGAGCCTACAGTTTTAACCATTTAAATGTTAACCTTCAGCATGCTAAGTCTACGACAATAGCGTCTGAAGACCAGTGCACTCACTCACGAAAAAAATTATTGTTATAATTACTATTTTCATCGTTGGTTTATTTATTATTGACCTTTGAATATTTTGTTAAAAGTCAGCAAAAACTTAGTGGGTGTTTGATTCTCATTATGGAATCAAATTATAATGCAAAAATTATAATGGGGTGAAATGAGTGGTGGAGATTTAATGGAAGTTTAAAACATGTGGTTATAATTGAGCAATTGTCAAATCTGTGGTCAAATAAGTGGTAAGTGAAATTATAATGCGATAGTAAAAAGAGAATCAAACAAGCACTTAGTGTAACTCTGTAAACATACATAAATCATGAAGTTCAATTGATACAGGTTGAAGAGGAAGAGACAAAGTACCTTATCCCACATAAACTTTGCCGATCTTAAAGAAAGCTGTCAAAATTGTACAACCAGGACGAATGTACCCTTCCAATTCAATGGGCATGCTAGACAACCACTCAAATATCTGTAAAAACAGTTCATCTTCATGTTAATCAAATACCACTATCTTTTCCAGATATGACATTTTCTTTCTATATACTAAACTGTAATAGAAGTTCATCAAATACTTGATGCCGAAGCCGCCGAGGAAACTCCGCAGGGTTCCAATCATAGAGCTTGAATGAGATTCGACCAGTAGTACACTGAAATAAAGGATATGAAACAAGGCAAATTGTTGAAGGATTCCAATTAAATAAAAAAACATCATGTGAGACAGCAACAGTCATTAAACCTACCAAAGAGGAGAATGCACTTCTATTATCGCGTAAGGTTGTGGGGTCCATATATTTAGGGTTCTCGTTGTCCTTGTGAACACGAGTTTCTTCAAAAGCTGCTGATATTACACTACTAGTCAGGATATTTTGGGAACCAAGCCCCGAGATTAGGGTTGATGCATGCCCTTCTGACTCCAGCAAAGTTTCCCTTTCTGGCATTTGACTGCTTGAGTGTATAATATCTGTGACATCCAGGTATTTGTAAATTGTAAGGGCGACTATTAATACTGCAGGAGTCAAGGAAAATACAAACCAACACAAGAACAATGCCAAAGAAGCGCTAACAAAAGCCAAAAGGTATTCTCTATGTACTCCACAAAGTACCAAACATATACAAAAGACTCCACTACTGCTCTAATATATAAGCAAATTCTAGAAAGCGAGGATACTCCTCGTAGGGTGGCGTGCCTATGTCCGCCACATGCTGTATCATGTCAGACTACAACACTCCTCAGACACTAAAAGACATGCATCGAACAAGTCACAAGCCCGTGTCCATTTATTATACAATTTCTAAATCACTGACATACAAGGGATACATTGAGGCACCCCTCAAGCATCCATTATCCGTCATTGCTATATGCCTTGACCATATTTGTCTTAAAAAGAAAAAAGAAAAAGAAAGAAATAAAACAGATATATAGTATGGATTTAAAAGTTTAAAAAGTTCAAATTTGATATGTCCACAACACATCAATGTTCTACTTATCCAAGTTACATGACGACGCGTCTGGGTCATGTATCCAGGTTTGTGAAACTCAAAGTAACGGTAATACAAGAGAAGAGGGCCACGCACATTTTTCATGAAGATGAGAACATAATCATATTGTAATACAAAGTAATCCATACCTTTTCCACTGTCATCATCGCCACTGACATCATCAGCTAAGATGACCTGTTGAGGTTCCGTCTCAACACGGCCTTTAGTATCCGTCTCAATACTGCCTTTAGTATCATTGGGTTTTCTTCGACGTCTGTTATTATGACGTTCTAACTTTCTCCGGCAACTCCTCTTCCCCTCGTCAAAATCTGACAAGATATGAAACCTACAAAGGTATACAAAGTAGATGCAATCAGGAGATCTTCTAGCAGCAATATTCCAAAGGAACAACGTTGGTGATAAATAGCTTCCGGGTCACTAGTCCCCTTGGATGAGTTAAAAATCGACATTTATGAAATGGTTGAAATCTTGTGTTCCTGAAGTCAGACGCTGAGCAACAGCATACTTGAACTGTGATTTATTGCCCTCAACATCTCTTTTTATAAATAATAGGGGGAGCCATTATTTTAATAAATTGTAAAATTTCAAAAACAATAAAATCCTGAATAAGCTCAACCGAAACCTCTGAAATTTTTAAAAGTATTCTTCCCATCTTCACTGGCTACATATAGCATTATACTAATTGAACTTATAGAAAAGCCATTTAGAACATTGGTGTTTTGGCCTGAGAGTTTGTAAAAAGCCAATTTCAACAAGAGCACTATAATTCTTTAACATGACCCCCTAAATCTACTATGCGTATCATTCCCAGCAACACCATACAACTGACACCAACCCCTCTTCAAAGTTACAGAAGAAACATATATATAATTGCCTGGATATAGATTCAACCATCATCACCCATAAAATCCAACACGCCAAAGTTGTATCTTTATTTGCTCTTGTGATAATATGCAAACAGACATTTAAAGCAAACTGAAAGACAGATTTTCTTTTCTGCATCCAATTAAGGCACAAGACATATTAATAGGCACAATCCAATCTGCAACTCACAATATAATGTTATATTATAATATGAATAATAACAAGAGAGTAAACGCATCTATTTTTCTATTCTCCAGATTAAGAATGAACTACTTGATAACTGTTTAGCCGTGAACTAGATTGTGGTTTTTTGATGGGATAAAAACCTTTTCAAGGTGCAGGTAACTAGAAAAGCTTACTGAAATTTCATGGCCATAAATGGATCTCTCTTCATCATTAATTATATAAACAAAGGTTGATTGTTGACCCAAACGCCTGCTCCCCTTATAGGAAACTCACTACTACAGTTCTCTCCAGTAGGGACTTCTGCAGTAGCAGTAGCGTTCTCTGAATCACTCCTTTACATTTTTGAAAAGCACATACTTTCTCTTTCAGACCTCTCCAGTCAAGGAAAGGCATGAGATATAACTCCAATTCAGAAAACTCAAGAATCACTACCTGATTGTAAGCACTAATTAAAAAAAAAAAAAACTCTAAGAGACATATGCACCAATAAAAAATCCTCATAGAAAACTACCAAGTCCAGAAATCTCAGGCATCACTACCTGCCCAGCATTTACATGATAAATATCCCGAAGTCTTGGGATTGTGTCCCTGATTTTGGGAACTTCTAATTAATATACAAGCAGCTACAATTAGCAAAAGTTTTTCTCCCCTATCAATTCAATAACCAAAATACACGACAAGCAATAACTACACATTAGTAAAACAAAATCCAACATCAATCATTCGATATCACAATTCATATGACGGTAAACAAGCTTACTTTCCACATTGCTGGCAATATCTCTTGCTCTTCCCTTCAAGAATAACCGAACTCGCATTCGCACACCGCAGGCACACTCTGTGCCTCTTATGGTACCCTTTGAGCCCACTAATATCAGCTTCGCACTCAGGCACCTGACATCGGGCCGGCGCACCGCCAACAGAAACTCTCACCGTCCGGACCCTCTTTTTCCCCCTGGAACCCCCGCTCATCTCCCCCTCCTCCTCCAGCATCTCGTCAATCTCTGGACAAGCACATGGGACCCGACCCGCCAAGAAGTTCGGACAAACCAGTCTCGGGTCTCTCTTCCTGACCCTAACGGGATTTTCCGTCGGTTGACTTTCAATCGTTTCCACTCCGTTTTCGGCTGCTGGGGGCATTTCTTGTGGGTCAGGGGGTTCAACGGACAGATTTATGGTATCATCAAGGTCGAAATCGAGAAAATCAGACCAATCGAAAAGAGAAGACGACGTGGGAACATCAGGGAAATAATCATTGTTAATTGTGGAGGGCATTTCGGGATCCGTCGGAGTTGAGTGATGTATTGTTGCTGGGATCTCTCCCATTTTTACTTGAAAATTTGGGTATATGTGAGGATTGTAGAAAAAATTTGGGTTTCCTGCGGCGGCGGAGGGGGTATCAAAATGGTGGTGGTTGCTGGGCTGGTGGCATTAGGTGATGAGATATTCTTGTCTAGCGTAGAGACTTTGACGAAAAATGGCTGATGGAGCATCACATTCTGCTAAATTTTGTCTCTTCTCCCGTTGTTCGGCTTTCAATCCAAATTCTTGTGGGAACAGATGATATTTTTGTTTTCTAAGGGGTCCTTTTTTACAGTTCATACAATTACTTCATTAATCATTCATTTTAACTTTTTTAATTAACAAGCTTTTTCTTTTTAAATGTTAGAAATGCTCCTTTTTCCCTTTTTTCAAAAAATAAAAAATATAAAAGAATGTCCTTTTCCTTTTGAGTTTTCCTTTCTTTTTTCCTTTTTTCCTTCTTATTTTAATTATTAGAATAATACTAAACATTCACTCTATTTCGTGTCCAACTCACATCTACCTCATTGAATTTATAACAATTCTCTCTATTTGTACTAGTATATTGACTAACAATTGCAAGTTTGCAACCTATAAACCTATTGCTGAACCTCGACTAAACTTCACTATCTGGTAAGTCAACTTGTAGATTGTCTACATTTTTTCTTTTTCTGTTTTAAACATTTGTTAGAATTGGCTAATTAGTCTTAAATAATAAAGTCACAAATGAGAGGTGGAAAAAAAACTTATATAAAATATTATACTTGCTTCTTGTGAAAGTAAATTATAAGTTTTTTTTAAGAACTAGGAGATTGGTCTGATGTCAATGTTTTGTGTTTGATTAAAGTAATCTATAGACTATTCTATCGTAGTGGATGGATAAGATAAGATATTAGAGTTTAAAGAAAATAGCTAGAGATGAGAGTGTAAAAGAAGAAAAACAACGTATGTGTAGATTTAAATCAAATAAGCAAGAGAATTTGTTTACTTGAGGATTTTAGAGCTGTGTGGGGTTCGAATGTGACACCTCCTACCCATAATTAAAATATTCATACACTACGACATAATTTGAGCCGCAAATTATAATGCTAATCAAACACATCTAAGATGACGCATTAAAAAAATGGAAGTTGAGTGTGGTAGATTAATGGTTGATCAATCCTCTTTTCATGAAATTGCTCTGTTTTCAACTTTTGTTGGGCTGTTGTACCAACCGTAACACAGTCGCATACGATTACGAGCGGTTTCGCTGAAGAAATCGTTTGAAGTTAAATGCGACATCTTAGATACTACATGAAAGGGACAGGAAACCTAACGCCTCCTTTATTGTAGGTAGAATAGACAATCAAAAATGTGAGTCATCATTAAACAATGTAATGATGGTTTACAACGCGAACATTAAACAATGTATGTAATGTAAAAGATGGAATTTGACGACTTTCGTTGTACTGAATCTCAATTATGATTTTTCGTTTTTTTACCATCTCTTTTTAGTAGTACAAGGGAACATAGATATATAACTCTGAAACACAACACAAAAAAAATACACTAATTAAAGATAAATTTAAGATGAGTAAGAAAACCTCTAATACAGGGAAATCAAACCTAGAACCTTAAATTGCCAAGACCTCTATCGTCTAATGGCATCCTAGTTAAATTCTTAAACCTTTAGTTAAGGGTTTAATTCCTCACCTCTACAATTCCTTCTGTGAAACAAAAAAAAAAAAAACCTAGGACGTTAAATTAGCCTCTAAACAAGTGGCTCAATTATGAAAATTGCAATATTCAAAAAAATAAATAAATAAATATTAATAATAATTGCTGAGAATGTTCATAAAGTCCGTTTCTGTTTGGCAACTGATTACTTAAGTGTATTTTTTGTGGAGAATTGACCTCATAAACTTACCACGGAAATTATAATTTTTGACTTTTAAATAAAAGTAACCTAAAATGAAAAAACATTCCATATATGGCAAATGTTGATTAAATTTAAGCCAATTATTATATATAATTATTATTTGTCTATTGGAGCCTTTTTTTTTTTTTTTGGTTTTTTTGAAAGAAGTTATCAAATGGATCCTTAAAGTAATAACCTATATATATAATGGGAAACTAGTCTGCGGTACAAATGTACCGCAGTTTTCTAGCCCAAATTGATAAAAATGAAGGTATAATTGACTTTTTCAATTATATTGGATAAATATGTGGTAACATCCTTCTTTTTTCAGTACATATACTGTATATCTTGATTAAGTTGGTAATGTTTTTAATTAACACGTGGTTAAATAGTTGTATTTAATATTTTATTTTTTATGGAATCCTAATTAATGGCTCATTTCTGTTCTTTTTTCTTGGTTCTTTCCATCTGCACGATTAGTTTTATTATTTTTGTGGAATCACTAAATAAGTGGCCTTTTCTTTTCCCTTTTTGTGGTTCTTTCCATCTGCAGCATCAATTACCTTTACCATTTGTGCATTTTATTACAGAGAAGAAGACGCTGAACAAATGTCTGAGCATTTAATCGATTACCTTTTCCATTTGTGAATTCATTATCTAGATCTCTCGACTCTCTCTCCTCTTGTGTGAATGCAGCGGATATGGGTCATTGATTTAGGGTTCTTTTTCTTGGCAATCTTCTTCCGCTAAATCTGATTTGATAGCAAAAATCTGATCGGCCATCATTATTAAATACGTTCAAATATTAAGGTATATGGTTAGATTTCAGTAACATCACGAAATTTGATAGCTTCATAAGCTTATGAGAAAACTAATATTCAAGGAATTTCATTCACCTAAAGACACCAAAATCAAATTTTAACCAACTCATTTATATTATAGAATTTCTGGACAAATAGTTATGAGTATTTGGATTGGATGGTGTTCTTACTTTACTTTTGATCTTACCTTTTTTCTTAATAATAATTTACTCTTTCTAAGTTGATTGTAATTTGAATTAAACGGTGTTCTTACTTTACTTTTGATTTTACCTTTTTTTATCTTAATAATCATTTACTCTTTCTAAGTTGATTGTAATTTTTAAGTGATAAATTTAACTATTCTCAATTGATTAATTATGATTTAACTATATATAAATAATTATGTCCAACATATTATAAGTACTATATAAAGTCTATCATTTAATAAGTGTGGTGTAATATGTAACTTATATATCTAGAGTGTAACATAATATAATTACAAAGGTCAATTGCATTATAATAATAATGTATTCTATGTTCCATTAAAAAATAATAATAATGTATTCTATAATATGTTATTGATACACTATGCGGTAACGATCAGAACGATCTCTCCTAAATGATATTACGATATACAATTTAATTATTATTTTATTGGACAATCTTCTATGCAACGCACGGGTAAAAAACTAGTATCTCGTTAAAAACTAAAAACCACTCAATGCAAGTAAGATACTTGCATGTCGGGGAAATTATTTTCTACAACTATTATGGTATTATTATCAATCCAATTATAGCAAATTTGTACTACGTTTGGTAAATTTTGTATAGGTGGCGCAATGTAATTGTGCCATGTAGACTTAATAATTGAAATGATGTGAAAATTTACATCACATCAAAGTGGTGGCTTAATGGTGTGTTGTTGTGTGTCTGAATTTTGAAATTTAAATTAGTTCATAAATCTAGGCCAATTATAAATGGTTACTAAACAAAGCCTTTTTCTAATGCCCCTGCCAAACTCTGACATGGCACGCTGGCGTGGCATGTCAATGTGCCAAGTGTTTAAAAAAATAATAAGAAATTTGAATTTCAAGAAGGCAGAAGAATGGTACGATAATTACCGCGAGTTCAATACACATTTGGTCACTCAACTTACGACTCTAAATCATCACCGAACTTCAACTTATTACACATTACTCACTGAACTTATAAGTATGTTACTCATCCATCAATAAACTTATAAAAGTGTTTCTTATCCATGACTAATACGGATTCCGCTAGTTACATTTAACCAAAAAGATGACGTGGCTTAATGAAAAAGTAACGTTGCTTAACAGCTCCACCACTTAGTAAATGAAATACTTCTATGGTCATTGAACTATTTAAGGTGTTATTGGTTGGTCACTGAACTTACCTTTAAGTTACTAATCAATTATTAAATTTTAACGTGTTACTAATTAGTTACTAAACTTTGCCTTTAGGCTACTAAATCATCATTGAACGTTTACGTGTTACCTGTTAGTAACTGGATTTATAAAATGATATCAAAGTACAATGTATCGTTCATTTCCCGAACGGATATTAATATTTTTTTCTTTTTTACAATATTACTGTTTATTTTTCATATAAATCATATTTCACAACGTCCTTAGTACAATTTTAAAATAAATTGTAATTTTCTATGGTTGGTTATGCTCGTTAAGTAATAAATTCCGAATGTATTTTCTTTCTAAGACTTTTTGTGATTTGTCGTATAAGCGATTGTTAGAATTTATTACTTGGTCTAGAATAAAAAATTAGAAAATCTATTACAAAATGGTATTCGAGATGTTTGAGGTATAATTAATATGAAAAATAGAAAGCAATATTGTAAAAAAGAAAAAAAAATATAAATATCATTTTGGAAAACTAACGACACGTTATATATTAATATCATTCTGTAAATTCAGTTACTAATGGGTAACACTTCAAAGTTCAATGATGGTTTAGTAACTTAAAAGGCAAAGTTTAGTGACCAACCAATAGCACGTTAAATTTTAATGATGAATTAGTAACTTAAAGATAAACTTAGTGACCAAAAGATAAATTTAGTAACCAACCAGTAACACCTTAAATAGTTTAATGACTATAGAGGTATTAAGCCACCTCACTTTTCCATTAAGCCACGTCATCTCCTCCGTTAAATGTAACTAACAGAATCCACTTTAGTGATGGGTGACGAATACTTTTATAAGCTCAGTGATGGATAGGTAACGCATTTATAAGTTTAGTAAGTGATGCTCTGTAGACATAAAAAATTTTCATGGGTTTATTTTATAAATTGGGCCAATATCAAATGAATTAGCCCACTTAAAGATTTTAAATTCATAAATCTTGTTTAAATTAAAAAGCACATTAATCAGCAAGATGTCCATCTTATCCTTAAAGGCTCGTCCTACATCCAAAGTCTGGCCCACAGTTCGTCTTACGTTTTTTTTTTTTGAAACCTTAGGTTTTCCCTATAAATAGGAGGCCTTTGGTTTAACAAAAATCACAAGTCACAGGTGTACAAAAACCCTGAAGACTCAGAGACGCCGAAACTCTCCCAAAACCAAGGCAAAGCTGCTGGAGCACAAAAACCCTGCAATTCAATCGGGTCAAGCCAAATCCTGGGGTTGAAGTCTTCTATAAACTGAAGACCCTTCAAGAAAAACCTTAAAGATCAAAGCCTTTTCCTAAGCAAATCAAAGTCAAGCCAAACTCAAGCCAAATTCAAGTCTAGAAATCAGGTTCTTTGAAGATTCAATAAGTTCGACTCTTCAACAAATCAAGTTCAAATTCCAAAGTTTAAGATTCAAATCACGTGACCCCTGCTTCAACAGTTTGATAGTTAATCAAAGGACTTCTAAGAGGGTTTTTCGCTATTTGTAAAATCTCTTAAAATTAAATTTGCAACGATTTACTGTATTAATTAATATACTAAATTGTTCTACAAATTTCTTGGCATGCCTAGTGGGACCTTCTTGTCTCTCATCTTTCCATGAACCAAGCTCTTAAATTTCAAAAAAATCAAACATGTCAAACGACAAGGGAAAAAGAATTGTGTTTCTCCTAAAGAGATACAAGCCAAAATTTTCCATACAATAAGAGCCCAGACGAAAACTAGAAGAACTCAACTAGTTGCACCGTTTAGAAAGTTTTCAAACTCGGGCAACAACAAAACCCTCAAATTCAAGAAAACAAGTTCCAATTTTATGAAAAAATCTGCGAATCTGACAAAAAAGTCCCAAGGCGGACTATATTTCAAGCTGTAGATCTGTTTCTGGATCTATTAAGACTCTTTCTCCACGACCTTTGAGACAGTCATGATGACTAAAGCATACAACCAGTTTCATAAAATGGCCTTGGCTATTGAAAAACATTCCACAGCTTTGGAGGAAAAAAATGCCCAAATTGCAGAGCTCATGCAAAAGCTTGAACTGCAAAACCCGGTGAGGGAAGCTAAAAAAGAAGTTGCCGGTTTTCTCAAGTCATGGGGCTTGAAGTTCAAGAAAACAAACAAAAACAAGATCTGTGTGATAGACTTGTGGTGCAAAACATGATACGTGACACCATCACAAGTTTCAGCAAAATCTTTATCAGTTCAGTAATTGTAACACATAATTGCTGACACAATCTGTACACAATATTGAGGTTCATCACAGTTTTTGATGGTGTACACCAAGCCTTACAGCCGTTGTATTGATAAAATAAGGATGCCCATTGGCTGTCAACCTCTAAAATTCCCATGTTTTGATAGAAAGGGCCTAAACAACACATAGCTTACTTTTGTCGAAACTTGCAGCAATGCTAGTACCTACAGCGACATCATAGTTTTTCGTCACTCAAAGGTGCCGCATTTGAATGGTACACTGACATACTAGCTAGATCAATTGACATTTGAAACCAACTTAAGCATGAGTTTCTTACACACTTCTACATTACCAGATGAACTATGAGTCTTCCTAAACTCGCTAGAAGAAAACAAAATTGAGATGAGCCAGTAGTGAAGTATATCGAGCGCTGGAGAAAGCTCATCCTTAACTACAAGGAATGCATCAGTGAGTCTTCCTCAATTGATACGTGCATTCAAGGTATGTATTGGGGATTACCCAACAATCTCCAAGCTAATATGCCTCAATCCTTTAAAAAGTTAGCCACTAGAGCTCATGATCAAAAGCTCCAAATTGTAAAGCATGGAAGTTACTTGCCAAATGACCTGCGCGACAAGAAAGACGCAAAGAATGAGCCAAATAAGGACAGTGGTAAGCCAAACAAGTCAAAAGAAGTCTTGCGGTTTCCACTGTTTCTACAAAAATCAACTTCCAAAAAACAAGTGCAAAATCAAGTACTAAAGCAAAGCCTGAATTACAAACCAAAACCAGAAAATGGTCAAAAGAAGGGTTTTCGTACTTTAAAAGAGCTCAAAGAAAAAAAGTATCCATTTGTAGATTTGGATGTTTCTGAAATCTTGGATCAACTTCTTGAACAAAAGATAATCAAGTTTCCAGCACCAAAAAGGCCAACAAAAGTCGATAACCCAAAATACTACAAATTCCACCAGATCATCTACCATCCAGTCGAAAAATGCTTTATGCTAAAAGACCTTATCGTCAAGTTAGCTACAGAAAACAAGATCATGCTCGAAACCCATGACAATTTGACTGCTAAATGTGCAATGATTTCATTCGGCTCATTGAATCTGGTGCCAATTTTGGAAATCAAGAACATCTTCCCACTCAAGCATGGAGCCCATCCAATCAAGCAGCCTCAGAAGAGGTTTAGTCCATAATTAGTTCCTTCAATTGAAGCTGAAGTAAACAAGTTCATCGAAAGAAAAATGGACAACTTAGACTATGTGTTGATTTTGGAGATTTAAACCAAGTTTGTCTAAAAGATGATTTTTCGTTACCAATAACGGAACTGATGGTCGACACAACTACAGGGCATAAAACTCTTTCTTTTATTGAGGATAAATTTCGAAGCACTTTGGAAGGGGGCAGCTGATTTTGATCTTCAACGGTTGCTCCATAATAGTTTGAAAGAATGAACATATTGGGGTAGGAAAAGACAAAGGGAATTTAAAAGCCTGGATCTCTCGGCTTAATAATGATATTAAAAGGCCCAAAAGTGAAACCGATGATAGCAAGGCAAAGGAATATCTCACTAAGAGAGCCGAATTCGGCAACATATTATTCCAAGAAAAAATAGTATAAGAAGTAATGAGCCAAAGTTCATTGGCTTCGAGAAGGAGATGCAAACAAAAAATACTTTCATGCAACTGCCACAGAGAGGAAGAGAAGGAACCGCATTCAACAAATTAAATATAAAGATGGATCCATTTTCAAAGATGAGAAGAGAATTCAGAAAGTAGCTATGGGCTATTTCGAACAATCATTTGATGAACTAGCTAGCCGACCAGGCGATATCCTAAATCGCATGAATAAATGGGTGTCGGAGGAAGATAATGAACTTCTTCTTGCTCCATTCACTTGGAAGGAATTCAAGAATACAATTAATCAAATACATCCAGACAAATCCCCAGGTCCAAATAGCATCAATGCAGTATTTTATCAAAAAACTTGGCCTATTATTAGTGATCGAATATTCCAACAATGTTTCCAGTAGATGGATAGTAAGACCTTTCCTAGTTCTCTTAATGACACAAATATTGTTTTGATACCAAAGTGTGACAATCCAGAAACTATGAAGGACTTTTGGTCAATTTCTCTTTGCAATTTTTTATACAAATTATGGCCAAGGTATTAGCTAACAGACTACACAGACTCAAGAATTTATTTCCGGGTATTATATCTAAGTTTCAATCTACTTTTATTCCTGGCTGAGCCATTACGGACAACATATTGGTAGCTTTTGAAATTATTAATCACATGAAAATAAAAAGAAGGGCAAACGTGGGATTGCGCATGGCTATGAAAGTCAATATTAGCAAGGCTTATGACCGAGTTAGCTTGGACTTTTTGAATAAAATTATTCTTCGGTTGGGCTTTTCTCAAGATTGGACGGATTTTATAGTGCATTGCATTACTTCAGTTCAATATTCCGTCTTGGTTAATCGTCATGAGGTAGGACCGATCATTCTGAGGTAGAGATTGAGGCAAGGGGATCTCCCTTCGCCATATTTATTTACGTTGTGCACTGAAGAACTTTCTGCTTTGATCCAAGAAGCCAAGATGAATGAGAGAATTCACAGTTACTGCGTTGCTCGGACAGTCCCAAGTGTCACCCATTTATTATTTACTAATGATAGCTTCTTCTTCTTTAGAGCCATCGAAAAAGAATCAGCTGAGATTAAAAATATTTTGAGCAAATACAAGAAAACATTAGGTCAAACTATTAACTATGACAAATTCAGCATAACTATGAGCTCTAATGTTCAAGCTCCTTCTAAAGAAAGAATTGGCATAGGAGATAACTTGAATATTAGCAAATATTTGGGAAGAAAGAAGAAGGAAGTATTTAATTTTCTTTAAGACAAAATCTGGGAGAAGACACAGAGATGGAGTAGTAAACTATTGTCAAGAGCCCGAAAGATATTTTTGATAAAATCTATGGCCCAAACGATTCCATCTTATTGTATATCCAATTTTCTTTTGTGTAACATTATATGATAAGCTCCAAAGCCTTATATAAACCCATATTGGTGGGGTAAACGATCTAATGGCAAAAGGAGTCACAATTGGCTTCAATGGGATAAATTATGTGAGAGGCAGGAACGTGGTGGTATGAGATTTTGTAATTTAATGGCTTTCAACCTTGCCGTACTTGCTAAACAAGGCTGGAAGATAATTAATGACCCGGATACTAATGCTAGCAAAGTTCTTAAGGCTCGTTATTTTCCAATGGGCGATTTCTTATCTTCTAGGGTTGGGTTCAATCCTAGTTATACTTGGAGATATATATGGGCTTCCTGTGATATGTTGAAAAGGGACTTCCGATGAAAAGTTAGGGACGGAACAACATTAGAATCTGGTTGGATCCAGATGTTGGGCAATTCACAATTTAGAATAAAGGCTATGGCTGATGATGATGGAGACATGTTGGTTCGTAGTTTTTTTAAGTCATGTCAAAAAGAGTGGGATATGGACAATATCAGGGCCTTGTTTACTAGTCGAGATGTGAAAGAAATTAGTAGAATTCCCATATACAATTATCCTAGGCCAGATAGGTCATTGTGGCATTATAGTCGAAATGGGAAATACCTTGTGAAGTCTAGTTATCCCATTGCGATGGAAACTAGATCCGAAAGAGGTTCTCTTCATATCCTTGTTCCTTGGGGTAAGATTTGGAAGCTTAATCTAGCTCACTTCCAAGGTTAAACTTTTTTATTTGGCATGTGTGTAGAGATCGTCTTCCTATTCAGGAGAGGCTTGATCATAAGGGACTCAACATGCATGAGATATGTGCTCTTTGCAATCTTGGAGTAGAAACTATTTTGCATTGTTTGGTGGGATGCTCCTTTGCAATATGTTGTTGGTCATTTGTAGGAGTCTAGTTTCCTATTGGAATGTTTAATAGTTTTAGAGATTTATTTTACCATCTCATTCTCACCTAGAAATAGGAGGAAATAAAGGTCATATCCATTATTGAGTGGGCATTGTAGAAATTTTGAAATGACAAGGTTGGGAATGGACAAAACAAAATGCCCAAAATTGTGGTTAATAATAGATTAAATTACCTTTATGAATGGAAAGGCAGCTCATTAAGGAATTGGGACTACTATTATGGAGCAAAGTAGTGTGTTTCATTGGAGTAAACCTCCTATTGGTTGGATAAAATGTAACATTGATGTTGTCTTTTTAAGGATGTTGTCTTTTTAAGGATGTTGGCTATATTAGCATCGGTATGATTATTCAAAATGATAATGGGAATTTCATGCAATGTATTACACAACATTTTGATGCTCGCTATGGGGCGAAAGTGGCAAAATGTATGGGTTTGCGGGAAGGGTTGGCTGCTCTCTTTGGGTTTCTCTAATGTTATCATCAAATTGGACTCCAAAGTGGTAGTTGAGACGGTGGAAAGACAAGAGGATTTGTCAAAATCTGGTCTCATTGTTCACAATTGTAAGGATTTGCTTAAAAGAGCTAACAACTTTAAAGAACAATATATTAATAGAAGAAAAAATGGAATAGCTCACTCTTCAACCTGTAGAGCTCGAGAATTTCGTTCTCCGTGTGTTTTGAATAGTCCTCCTGCCTAGCTATACCTCGTATTTGAGTTGGATCATTCTAATAATGAAAATCAAACTTTTTTCTTCAAAAAAAAAATAATAAAATAAATAAATAAATCATACCAAAATAATATTGATTCACAGAAAGGGAAGAATTTTACATACCTTTCTCGAGAAGCCTAAAGCTTTGACTTGAATGCGTAAAAAACGAGACGACTCCGGGTTTATGGTAGTGAATTGAACACTGTCATATGATTTTCTCCGCAGTACATTGTAGTTGAAGACGTATATTACTTTGTCAAAGGGCTTGGCGTCGCCGCCGTCAGGGCCGGTCCTGGGCTCACGCCAATGAGGCCCAAACTCAGGCCCAGGACAAACAGTGGCCCAGTTTTTTTGTTATACTTGGCCCAAAATGCAACTGGCTTTTTTCTTTAAGTCTTCAGGGCCCAACCTAGAAATTAAGGGCCCAAATGTAAAAAAGTCAAAGGCCAAATTGACTAAAAATTTTTTTTATGAAAATTCAGATTTAAAAAAAAATTCGGTGCAAAGTGCAAACGACCTCGTTTGATTTCCCCAACCAAACATTTCAGTTGCCAATCAAAAATTCCTAACTAAAGAACCCTAACATTTGTCAATTCTCAAATCCCAAATTTCTCCTAGCCCAAACATTTTCAATTCCCAAATATCAAATTTCCAATTGAAGAACCCTAACTCTCCAATCAATTCATTTGCCTCAATTGCCATACCCATTCTAGCCTCCGCTCACATTTGCTGCTAGCTACTGCTCTCCGTCCTCTAGTCCGCTACTGTTGGATACTGCTCTCCAAGACCCCGTCATCCATTGCTGCCTTCTGCTACTCACAGTCTCTACTGCTAGCCTCCTCGCTGCCTTCTGCATTGCTGGTCTACTGTCTTCTGTGCTACTGGGCCTTCTCCGTGACTCCGCCTGCGGCCTGCTAGTGCTGGGCTTCTCTTATGCCTCTTCGTCTCTGATCAGTCAGTCATGAGTCAGGTATGACGTATGATGATTAGGGAAATTTGGATTTTGGATGAGGTTTTATACTTTTATTTACTGGTTTATATTAATTGGTTTAGTTTAGGGATTGAGCAATTTTGGATGAGTAGTTTGTAATTTTGATGAGGAATTTTGGATTGAGGAGGTTTACTGGCTAATTGGTTTTGCTCGCCTTATATTTTGGATTCAGAGATTAAGTCAATAGTTTGTAATTTGCCAGTCGAGATCTTCAAAGCTCCTTATGAATCTGACTTTTATTCAAATGCATTGGATTGAACATTTGAATGCATCTTTCTTGTTGTTCCAAACATTCTGAGGTGTGGTTTTAAGATCGGAAGAGCGTCGTTTAAACTTGTCCTAATTTAGAAATGAACAATTATATCGACAACTAGATTCTTGCAGAAAGCTAGATTTATTTTTGCAGAAGTCTTATATATCAGATAAATTGTTTGGCTTAAGACCTATCTCCGCTCAACCATGTCACAAGAAAGACTAAATGGTTTGGCCTTACTGTCAATTGAGAAAGAAATGGTTGAAAAATTAGATTGTGAACATTTGATTAGTACTTTTACCTCTAAAACTGCAAGACGTGTGGTCGTTAAGTAATTTTTAATACGTTGTATATATTATATTTCCAAGAACATATATTACATACCAAATCTTGTTAATTTGGAAGAGATGTTAAAGGTCACTATTAAAAAAATTAAGAAATATAGTATTAAAAAAATTCGAGGGTAGAACCCCGGGAAAGGGTGCTCCGCCCCCTTCCACCACTCAGTTGTTACTCGTTATGGGGGGTCTATTTTTAAGAGTTCGTCTAGGGTCCTAATGACAACAAGACCATCACTGGCTGCAGTCAAAGGGCTTGGTATCGCCGGCTTCGTCAAAGGGCTTGCTGCCTTGTACCTGGAGACGTACGCAGGTGCTGGTCGCATTCAGCAAAGGCTTGGTGTCGCCGGTGAGTTAATTGGCGCCGGAGGAGGGGTCGGGAGAGTTTCCTCAGATTTAAAATTTTAGGCTTTTTGGTTGGGGAATGGGGCCTATAATGCAGATCTGCAGTTTTTTTTCCCTTTTTTTTTCTTTTTCACTATTTCTACCTGGCCGTCAGGTGTCAGCCACGTTAGCCTTTGGTGGGGTATTCCCGCTAAAGTTTGGCAGCATAATGGAATGGGCAATTATAGGGTAAAAATGATCTCTCGCTAGATGTATGGCGGGATTATCTCGCCATATGCACACATAACAGGAGATTATTAGGAAAACACACACTCTGTGAGTCCCTTGTATCTCCTGCCAAGTATGCGTATTGTGAGATAATCTCATCATACATCTGGTGGGAGATCATTACTAATTGCCAGTGTAGAAACTATCTAGGTAGTTTTTGGGAACCACTTGCTAGTTCTATTATTTTTTCATACAATTGGGAGAACTTTGAAGTGGGGTATTAGTAGAGGCTCGAAACCTAGGGGCTTGTCTAGATAAAGGGTGTTCTTTACCACTTGTTCTATCACTCTTGGTTTTACTGGTTCTATTATTATTATTATTATTATTATTATTATTATTATTATTATTATTATTATTGAACCAACTTCATAATGTGGCATCTTATCTTAATAAAGAAAAATTAATATCTGCACATTACTGTTACATGTCATATTTCCATTCTGTCACATTATGAAGTTAGTTCTATAAAGAAATCAATTGCTAGTTCTATAAGATTTCCCTAAAGTACCTGTGAGCGTGTGATTAGTTCTGCCTAAACAAAATATTGTAAGTGGCTGTACATGTTTAAAGGTAAAAGTGTTTCTATTCTGTTTATGTTTGTATGTCATTTGTTACAACTGTTTTATTCTTGTCTTGTGTTGCAATTCCAAAACAAATAATATCATAATTATTTCAAAAGTCGTCAATATCTACTTCTTTATATAATTATATACTTAACTTTTTTCCTTTAACAATAATTATCTTTAATTTTCCACTTGTTATGAAACTTTTTTTATGTAAATATTCTTTTGTCTAAAGATTTCCTTTATTTAGACCTCATAGTAGTTATTTAATTCACGATAATTTTAACTAATGCAAAATATAATAACAGATAAAAAAAAAAAGCACGGGTTTTGCTTTTATAATTTTAAAACAACGCTAATACAATATTTAGATATAAACTTTTATTAACGTACCAAATTAGTTAATTATTATAATTTAATTACAAAAATATAACAAAATTGCAATAGTAACTAGTAAGCTTTTCAGACAATTAAAATGTAGTGCAAACAACGAAAGGGTATATGATTCTCCTAAATAATAAATATTCTCTCAAGTAAAGGGCTAAGCTGTTCTTGATGATTGTGCCCTTTGTATCTCTAACAAACTCAGGTACTTGGAAAAAAACTTTAGTACTCTAGTGGCATTCATTTTCACAAAGAGTATTCAACACTCTTGACCAATCAATTTGTATGTAGTTTTAGGGGGCCTCAAAGCCTATATTATTTTTTAGTCCCCATATTTTTTTAAAACTAAAATTCCATTACTAAGCACCGAAATTACAAAACGTCCCCAAGGTCTATATGATTTCTTGATTACGCAAGAGTATTAGAGGCTTTTCCCGTATTCTCCCATGCTTTGAGCATCTCCAATGTTTCCTTATTTTCTTTTATTTTTCTCTTTCTTAAATCAATTTCCTCTCATTTTCCTTACTTTTTTTTTTCACACAGTCTCTTAAACATTCTGACATCTAACTTCATATTTTTCACTATTTTTTATCATTATTTTTAAATTTATTTCTATCTTTCTTATCTTTTTCTTTTTCCTGCTATTTTTTATACACTTTTTTCTATTCATCTTCAATCATCTTCTTTTTATCTCCTTTTCGTAGGGTCTCCAAAGTCACATTTGCATTAGAAATGATTAGTTTCTTATTATCGGCTCTTGTTAAATGATGCAACGTGTATTCCTTGACCACCTAAACAAGAGTCAAAACTCACGAACCATGCCAAATCATCTCACCACCTTAGGACGGGAAAAAGAGTCATGATGCATTTCCCTGCTCAGGTGATTAAGAGGGTTATTGGCAAGGGTCTATCAAATCAAGCCCAACTTTTGGTGTTTCAAATTACTATTTTAAATCAGTTAGTCACCCAACTAGTTACCTATGCAAATTAAACAAAAATAATACAATTAATTCTTTTTCTTTTTTTTTCTTTTTCTTTTTTTGGGTGGGGGAAATGGGGTTAAAGTTAATTAATTAGTTTAAGTTAACTTTTTAAAATGAAAAAGTCAAAGAAGAATGTTTACTTAAAACCATTTTTTTTTTTAACACCAAAAAATTAGTATACTTACGTTTCTGAAAATTTACCATATATAATATAATATATTTATTATTATATATACTCATTTTTCTGCACTTTGAATCACTCTCCAGCAAAATAATATAAAGAAGAAAATTGCTACCGGTAATGCTTCCTCTCCTTTCCCTTATTTATTACTTTTCCATAGCTGCATATATATGTAACCTGTTACACTGTGTACTCACACACACTAGATGGTGAAATGTGCGTGATTCTAGCTGTACGATGGCCTACCAACTGTTTGATGTTATTCCCCAAAGAGACCTCCTGGGCTAATTCGCACTGAATATCTCTACCTTTGATGTCTATTATGCAAAACATTTCTACCTATTAATTTTTTACATTAGTCACTCTCAACACAATCTTTCTTTGTGCAAAAGGTCCCTATCGTCAAGTTTTCAAGTTAAATAACAGTTGAAAATCTAAAGAGACAATTTAAATGACAATTCGATTATCTAACATAATCTATTATATCAAACTTGTTATTATTTTCTTTTCAATTTCATTAAAAAATCAAACAGTTTATTGTTTTTTTTACTAAGTTGAGAACTAGAAATTAGGAATTTTTTTATTTTTAAACAATTTGGGGTGTATATCAAATCATATTAACCGCTTAGTTATTTTCATACATATCAAAAAACTAAATAGTTTATGCTTGAAGTCCAATATAGGACATCTCTTTTTAATATGCCAAAATGCCTTTTATTTTTTATCTATTTAAGCGTTTAACACTTACTGAACTGTAAAATTTGACAACAGGGACTTTTTGCACAAAGAAATATTGTCTTGAGGGCAACCAATGCCAAAAATTGATAGGTAAAGATGTTTTTCATAATACATGTTAAAAGTAGAGATGTTTAGTGTCAATTAGTCAGACTTCTAGATAGGAAATTTCCCTTCATTACATTATTATTATAGAAATAATAACCACACGTGGCATGTATAAAAAAAATTAATAATAATAACTACATGACACAATTGAGTCCCTTAAAACACACCCTTTAGAACTTGAATTTTAAGGAAAGAGAGCCCAATAACAAAGTAGATATCATCGTGTTAACAAGTTAAGATCATCTTCAATGCAAGTGTCTGCTGTGATTGGAGGCATTAATTAGAAGTTTAAAGCAATGTCAAGGAAGGATAACCACTTTTTGAACTCGTCTGGTTCTCTCTTCATCTATTCATATTTTTAGTTCTGCAAATTGAAGATGCGAAATTTAATTTACTACGCTTTCTTTCGAGTTTTCAAGGCAAAGATGGGTGAGAAGAAGGAAGCTGGTGCAATGCTGGTTGGGCTTGTTTCAGCAGCCGGTACTGGATTCTTCTATGTGGTGAAGAACACCAAAAGGCTTCAAAGCAATCAGATAAAACTCGAGTTTCGTCAGTATGAAGTGAGTGGAACTATTAATAATGGCTGGTGATTTGCCTTTGTCATCATTTGTGTCTTTGGATTGATACGTGGTTAACTACTAAAGTAGTTAGAGTCCAAGGAGAGTGAGCTACTGAGCTTTCCGGCAGGTGCATAATATTTTGATTTGGGACTTATTGATTTCATCGATTAACATCAAAGTCATCAACGTGAGATTTGGTCTTGCATCCTTGTGTGACTGATTGATTCCAATCTTGTCCAAAAGACTTCAATGCTCTGTTCTCAGAACTTCCGGTGATGATTCCACTATATTTAGTGCAGCCTGCGATTGCTTCACAAACAAACGTTAGGCATAGTTTGACAGTGACTAGAAAGTGTGTTTTTATGACATTTTGAATAATAGTGCATGACAGCCAGTACAGTAATTGAGAGATCTTCCAAATTCTATAATCTCTTATCCTGTCTTTTCCTCTTAACAAAATCTGCTTGCTTCTTGAGATTTCCATATATTTCGTAATTGAAACTTGTTTGAAATTCGACAAGTGTCGTGCAATAACTATAACGTCAAATAAATCTGCTTGCTTGCTAGAAAATGATTTAACGCCAATTGCATATATTTTACGGTTGGCTGGCGCTACTTCTAAAGCAAACCAACAAAAAATTAATTCTCTTTTTCGATGGATGTCAGATGTCTGTCCATGTTTACCCCAACAATTTTGGCGCCATAAAGGTGCTAATAGCTGCCGCTAGAACACGACTGCCATGTCCCCTCTTAGGCAAGTTGTTTCTAGTTTGAGATCGAAATAGACTCTTTTCTTTTTGCCCTTTTCTTTTCCCGAGAATGAGTATAATACAGGCGAGTTCCACAAGACATGTGGATGTAATTAGTTTGACCAAATTCATATTTGAAAAAAAATGCATTGTTCTGTTATTTATTCAATATACATACATATATATATATATATATTCTTTGGGAGGAGTACGATTAAACATGTTTCCCAATAACGCAGTCGTTCCCATAAAATATTGAATGCTGCTATTTATATTCATTCAAGTTAATAGAAACTGAAAATTTCAAAGAAGAAAGGGAATTACAAAAAAAGGTAATCATAATTCAACAACGAACTTGCACAACAACGAAAAGATTAAGCATTTACAGCGCTGCAGTTCATTCTGATCTCTCCTTCGCCATTAGTAAGCACTCCAATGGCTCCCATTTTCCTAATTGATTGCGCAAAGCGTGCAAAAAATACTTGATCATGCTGCAAAACTCATGCAATCTGCACTGCTTGGGGATCTGTCAATAGGGCCACGTCTGATCTAAATATTCCTTTGCTTTCGTTAAGAGCGCGATAGTAATGGCCATCAAATGAAAGAGAGCTTCGAGGATCCATATCTAGTATTGTGGTTGGATTTATGGGATTAGGACAAAGATCCCTTAAACTTTTCTCATAGTCGGGATTCAGAGAAGGGTCTGCATCTCCCTTCCCTGTGAAATTGTAGAGTCTTCTTGCTACCAATGTGCAATGTGTGACTCCAATGGTATGTGCCCCTACACATGATTATCGAGTTTAGTTAGTTCATTGTACAGTACTGTCCAGTCAAGCATATGTATTTTATGCGCACGTGTATAGGATTTGTTAGCTGATAAAGTGACAAGATCCATTATGTCCAATCCATTATTCTCAAATTGCTTCAAGAGAGTAGTGAAATTTGCAGATGCAGATGGTAAGTTGGCAATGGCTTCCGAGGCGGTTGAAACCCTTCCGTCTTCCCTTCCGGTGAAAACAGTCCACATTGGTCGTTGGAACTGTGGCAAAAGGTTGAACGAAAGAAAAATGAAAAATGTTGGTAAATGAACTGTTTTTTAACTTTCTTGAGTCGTTTAACTCGTTTTATTATGATTATTATTGCTCTCAAAAGCAGGACTTAAATTTGGGGAGGCACTTACTTGGTATGAAACTGCATCTCGAGCTGATAAAGCAACGATATCAGCACAAGAGACAACGCCGGGGCATTCTTCCTCGAGTTTCACCTTTATTTCATCGATAAATTCGTATCCCAAGATGGATCGGTTTGGAGGAGCTGATTTTTCTGCTGCATTAGACTTTGTCGTGTCTAACAAAATCGACGCATCACAACCCTGCAAGAAGCAATTTGTGAGACATCCATCTAGCCGTTAGGCGTTAACTAACATCTGTATTCTAAAAAACACGTCTAGCCAGCCTTGCTTGGGTTCCAGTGTCTTCCATGCATCGACCGTGCTTTAATTTATCATGCACTGGCCATGCATTATCATACCCAAGCTCCAGCCATGATCTCAACGTTTTTCAATGACTTAAATGTAATTACGCTGTTTAGAGGATTGACTAATTAGCGTACCCTGACAAAGCAGTCATGATAATGAAGCCTTAACAACCTGGCTGCCAATGTGGGATTTTCTGCAACTTTTCTCCATGTAATGTCCCTCACAGTGTCCTCTGCAAAGGAGCAACGTTTATGGTAATACTTCATTTTGAGCTCACCTGCACTGCAAATTCCTACTGACAATACAAAAATAAGAAAAATTTTGAAATCTGGATTCATTTTCTGTGTATTCCAGAAATTGGCAGAAAGATAAATAAGTGATTTTCTGTAATTTGAGTGAGGCTCTTTCTGTTTCTGATACAATTTATAGGCATTGATTATCCCATGAATGCAACATTACCCTTTATTCTTGGAAGATTTATAAGATAATTAATTAACATTTGAAATTATTTTGTGCAGTTTATTTTTTAATAAAGAATTGAAATGATTAGTAAAGTCAACAGATTAAAATACTTAGGTTTTAAATTATTTGGAAAGGTACTTTGAATTAGGGTCTTAATAATCTTAGTTAATTGCGTGGACTTCACTAATTATGAATGTAAGGCCAATCAAATAATTTTTCCCCGAGAAAAAAAATAAAGTAAAATAAAATGCAGGAATGTCCACGTTCCTGCAATATGTTCATGACCTGTCCAATGCTGTCTGTCTCCTTCACAAAAGCAGACATTTTCATATAATCACGAGACGAGAAGATCATCCATATTATCAGTCACAATGGCATCTTACAAAAGAAATGCTTGAGTCGAGTCAGGACGAGGCGAGCGGAATTGTATAACAATAACGTGTTTTTAACATCTAGTGTTTACGTCAAACTCGAGTTCAATATTTGATGGAAGAATACGCAAAGTTTGTTATTATAAGTAAAAATATCAATGGAAGTTCAGCTCAATACATCTAAGGGGTAAAAAAAAACATGTTGAGTTGTTCATTGAATAATAAGGACTAGAATTATGTTTTGTTGTTACATTGCATGCACACCTCATTACTAGGGTCGGTCAACCAAATAATATTCTCCTTTCAAAAAAAAAAAAGGGAAAATGGAAGAGTAACATTCTTTGCAAACTCATTTTAATGAGTTTAAACCTTTAATAAAAGAGAATAAATAGAGTTGAATTGTGGGGATTTATATAGTATATGCGGGTCCTATAAAATATGTGAGACCCATACAAGGGAATTCATGACATTTATAGATAAAATAAAAACATGTATGTACCAACCGCTCCTATATTACACAAAACTTGGCATGATCGATACACACAAGTTGGGACAACCAATCATACCTACTGATAATTTACATATAATAGCCCACACGGGCAATTTCCGGTGCCTTGGGTAATTCTAGAAGCAAAACAGTTTTTCCCCCCTTATTTGCATTTGTTCACAGGAAGATACTGGTTCTTCCTTTTTACCCAAATTGTAGAACGCGTCCTTTTGACATTGTCCTCGAAGAGACGATATCTGCCAAAAGCAAAACCATGAGTTAATGCTTCCTGTCTTAGAATGCTTATGACGACACATGCAAGACCCAATAAGACATGCAAGGATGAATAGACATTCTTCTTCAAGGGCAAAACTCACTGCAGTTTCCACATGAAGAATTGGAGATGAAAGAGGATAAATAGCGTCATCTAATCTAACAAATTAGTAGAAGAGATTGATTAGATCTACTCATGAATCATAATACTCTAAATCCAGCCAAGACGTAAACATTCATGCCAATAAATTACACAAATGGCAACACACCATGTTCTAATAAAAGAATCCGTCAATTGACAGTGAAAATTTTTAACTGCACCTCAAGAATATTACACGATAAGGAAGTAGGTCCTCAAGCTTTGCAAGAGAGCAAGCCATCAACGAACTTACAGTATAGTTACACAGTCAGTCCGGTGATGGAAAGTGGAAGCCACACAAGATAAGTTGTATTGTCAATGCGCCCTAACAAGTCCAACTTTTGAAGCTTAAGTTTTGTTTCGCAACTTGCATAGATTTCAAGAAATTTAAAGCAAGACTTGTCTATGACCAAATTAGTAGTTATCTAGGGGAGATATAGACAGTAATGGTCATGCAATTACAGTGGAAGGCTGAGATCCACCATTGGTACATTTTAAAGAATGGAGAATGGAGACCAACATGCTACTTGGATCTTAAGTTGGCGAAATAGGATGTAGTTTTCCCTTTCTAGATAAAAATAGTCCGAGCAATCTAAGGGCAGATTAACCAACCTTTCATACTCGAGTTTCTGGGTAACTATTCCGTTTAGAACAACTCAGAACTATAAACCAATGCACCTGCAGATGAAGTAAACAAAAAATTAAAGTCAAGTGCCGTTCTAGTCAATAAGAATGTAGTAAGGAAGAATAAGCCACACCTTTCTCAAGAAAAGGCACACACATCTCGTAATCTTCTTCACAAGAGAGAATTAGAAGATCAGTGGGAAGTTTTTCATTGTTCAACACAGATCTGCCGAGTCTCTCAATCGCCTGACAAGCATTTTAATCAGAACCAAATAACTTATGCCTCTTCATTTTGGCTTTCAGGCAACATAACCCCAATCACCAACCCCCCCCTCCC